>JAMALN010000090.1:0-107267 GCA_023630115.1 Cutaneotrichosporon sp. PK4640 | reverse complement strand
CCGGCGTGCAGGTCGGCGTAGTCGGTCCACAGCGTCTCGCTCGTCTCCTTGACGAGGCTCTCGCACGTCCACAGCCGTCGCTGCAGCTCGTTCTCGATGTAGCTCTGCCCGCGGGTGCGGCCGGCGTTGAGGCGGCGCAGGAGCGGAAGCGAGTAGAAGCTCGTGTGCTTGCCCTCGGGCGTGGGCCAGTGGACGCACACGCCCTTCTCGCCCGCCTCCTCGGCGACGTGCATCACCGGCTCGGGGAGGACGGCGTTGCCGGCCTCGGCCGCCATCGCCGCCGCCTCGGCGGAGGTGTGCGTCTTCTGCCGCGTGCTGGGGTGAATGCATGCCGGGCAGGGGCAGGCGTCGCGCAGGCGCGCAAACGTCATCACGCCCGCGGCACCGGAGATGAGGTGCGCGTCGCTCTCCGGCGCAGGACCAGAGTACTGCACGTACCCCGGGCCGCAGGTGATGAGCTCGCCGTCCCCGGCGAGGACGACGCGGTCCCCGGCGCCGGGGGTGTGGGTCGTGGCGGTGGCGAGGTGGCGTGCGGGGGCCCAGTGGCGCTGGAGTCAGCCCGTGCACGGGCGCCTGGTCCGGGGCCTCCGAATGCCCGACGGCAGTCGACTCGGCCATGCAGCCCCCTGGGTCGCGACAAAGAGCAAAAGCACGCTCCGCTCACCGATGCGCCCAGCGACACATGATGGCGATAACGAGAGCGATAACGGGCATCGGGATGGAAATTTAGACTCACGGAATGCGGGGCCGCACGCGCCACGGGCCGCGCGACCGAGAGCGTCGAGAGCGCTGCCGTCGACGTCGACGCGCGAGCCGTGAGTGCCGCGAGGCGGGCAGAGCGGAGAGCACGCATAGCCATGGTGAGAGATGAGGAGTGAGAAAGAAAGCAGGAGGCAGCGCGTTGAAATGCCAGTGCGAGGTCAGCAGGATCCGGGGCCCTCGGGCGCTTCCGAGCCGTGGCGCACCCATGTTCTTTGTGCCCTCAACCGAGGCATCCCCGTGGCGCAAGGGGTCGCACGCTCTCAGGTCGCATGCCGCCGCAGAAGAACAAGACGCGCGGTCTGTGCGTTCACATTTACTCCGTCCGACGGCGCATCTCGCGCTCACCACTCTCTACAATGTCGGGTTGGGCCGTGTGAGCCTAACCCAGGCTCGCGAGCATCTCGGCGCTGGGCACAAAGTACACGTTGCCGGTCACGGCCTTTGAGAAGTCGAGCATCCGGTCGTGCTTGCCCGGCGGCACGCCGACAAACGTGTTCTCGAGCATCTTCTCCGTCACCCACAGCCGGCGCGAGTACCCGATGAAAAAGGTGCCGTACTCGCCGTGCCCTGGCCGCCCGAATGGCATGTTGTCTCGCAGGATGTCGAGCTCTTCGCCATTGTCGACAACCGTCGAGAGCTGCCGGTGGCTCTTCTGCGCGTCGTCTGGCACGTCGTCCGTCTCGATGTTGTCGATCTTGGTGCGCCCGATCACGCTCTCCTGGTCCTCGGTCTTGAGCTTGCCCCACCCCGTCAGGTCGTGCAGGTACTTTTGCGTGACGAGGTAGCTGCCCCCGACGCCGGCCTTGCACTGCTCGGCGGTGACGAGGCACGAGTCCGGCAGATCGGCGCCGACGGGGTTGGCTGTCCCGTCGATGAAGCCGAGGAGATTGCGCCCGTCAAAGTACCGGAACCCGCTCACCTCGTCGACCGTCTCCACGGCGTCCCCGAGGCGGTTCAGCAGCTGCCGCTCGAGCTCGAAGATGAGGTCCCGGCGGTTCGCGCGCACATGGAAGAGCAGGTCACCCGGGGTGCTCGGCGCCGTGTGTGTCTTTCCCTTGATCTCCTTGAACGGGTGCAGCTCACTTGGCCTTGGCAGACCCGTGATCGCGTCCCACACGTCGGCGCCGATGCCGACTGTGACGTTGAGCGCCGCGGTGTGGTCCCGCACAGCGATGTTCTTGGTCAGGTCCGGCACCGAAGCGACAACGTCCTTGGCCTTGTCGGCATCCTTGACGCGCAGGATGAGGAACGTTGCAGCGATGGTGTTAGGGGCGATGATTCCCTGGACGTTGCCTGGTGGGTTCATTGTGCGGGCGGTCGAGGAGAGTGTTCGGCGGGGCGTTGGGAGAGGGGCGGTAATGGGAGGCAGGCGGGCGGCGAGCGCGGGGAGCAGTCGAGCAGACGAGAATGCAGTGAGTCGTGGAACGGCGATGGAGCGGAGCATGCTTGTGGGACATTGCTATCTTGGGCCGGGGAGGAGTTATAGGTTGCAGTGGATTTGTCAGTTCCCACTATCGCTCGCTGCATGATGTCATGCCTGGATCATGACATGACCGCACCTGGGTGGTGGCACGCGACAATCAGGTGGTGAGCACGCGTCAGTTAAGGCACCCACGCCCCCATCTGCGAGCAGACTACGATCTTTTGGCGAACGAGACGAAGTGGATGAGCATTCTAGCGCGCGCGGCTGATTTAAAGTGGGGCGGAGGATGCGGAGTGAGTGCGGAAGATGGGAGGAAAGAGAGAGTAGGAGCGATGGGTAAACGTGTTTGAGCGGAGTGGTTGAGCCGGAGTTCGGCTCGGACCTCGCTCGGCCCGGAATCCTGGGGGGTGGGAGGTAACCGAACACCGTCCACCATCCACTTCAACCCCCTTCCATCTTCCGTCTGTCCATTCTTAACTTCTCTCTCTTCTCGTGTCCGGCTCCTGTACTCACAATGTTCCGCCCCGCCACCCTCCGCTCCCTCTCCCGCGTCCCCGCCATGCGCGCCGCCAGCGCCGCCAACGCGGCGCGGTGCTACGCCAGCACCTCGGACAAGTTTGTGCGGTGAGTCAGCGCCCCGTGTTGCGCCTCGCCGCCGGCTCGCGGGATTCAGCCGCTGACAGTCAGCATCGTCGAGGTGTCGGCACGCGACGGGTTGCAGAACCTCCCTCCCCCCGCCGTCCCCACGCCGGTGAAGAAGGAGCTTATCCAGCGCCTCCTCGACTCGGGCCTCAAGACGATCGAGGTCGGCTCCTTTGTGCGCGCCGACCGCGTCCCCCAGATGGCGGACACGCCGCAGCTCCTCCCCCAGCTCCCACCACTCGCCAAGGCCGTCGACACGCACTACCCCGTCCTCGTGCCCAATCTGCGCGGTATGCAGGGGCTGCTCGAGCTCGACAAGGGGGATGAGCGTCTCACCAACGAGATCGCCGTGTTCGTGAGCGCGACCGAGCCCTTCTCCAAGGCCAACAACAACGCGTCCGTCGACAAGGTGCTGTCCGGCCTCCCGGCCGTCATCGACCAGGCCAAGGGCAAGTACCGCGTGCGCGGGTACGTGTCGTGCGTCATGACCGACCCGTACGCCGGCCCCACCGACCCCAAGGACGTCGTCAAGGTTGCGCGCAAGCTCCTCGACATGGGGTGCTACGAGGTGTCGCTTGGCGACACGACGGGCGAGGGCAACCCCGAGGCATGGAAGAAGCTGTGGCAGGCCCTCATTGACGAGGGCATCCCCGTCGAGAAGATGGCCGCCCACTGCCACGACACGTTCGCCATGGCCATCCCCTCCATCCTCGCCCTCCTGCCCATGGGTCTCCGGATCGTCGACTCGTCTCTCGCCGGTCTCGGCGGCTGCCCGTACTCCCCCGGTGCCACCGGCAACGTCGCGACCGAGGATGTCGTCTATGCGCTCCAGAAGCTCGGGTACCAGACTGGCGTCGACCTGGAGAAGCTCGTCGAGGACGGCAACTGGCTGTGCAGCCAGATCGGTATCCGCAACGAGTCGAAGGTTGGCCGTGCGATCGGTGCCCGCCTGGCGCTGAAGAAGAAGAAGGCCGCCGAGGCCGCGGCTTCGGCTTAGGAGTGTCTTGCATAGTTGTCTACTCATGTATCTTTATTTCGGGTTGCAGACATGCCGAGGCGACGGGGGCGGAGAACCAGACGAGAGCGGAGAACGCGACGAAGGCGGGGAACGCAACGAATGCGGGGAATGCGTCGAGATCGGGGAGACCAACGATATCCAGATGGCACAAGGAAGCGTCGGTGATTATGATGATACATCGTGTGTGTCTAAAGTCCATCCTGCCTGTCGTCTACGCATCCTCGATCTTGATGTTGACGAGCACGGTGCAAGCCGTCTCGCGGCCATTGAGGTTGAGGAGGCGCACAAAGCTCCAGCCGGGAACGGCGTACAGGAGGCGCACAGCTCCAGCGGCGATGACGGGGTTGCGCGCAAACTTGTCGTCACTCTTGAGCAGCATGCGGAGGAAGACCATCTCGTCGTCGTCGTACTCGAACTCGAGCGTCTCGTCCCAGACGGGGTCGGTGACGGGCGGCGCATCGGCGCCGTTGAGGAACTTGAGCGTCTTGCGGAGCGCGTACCCGTCCGTCTTGCGCTTGGGCGGCTTGCCAAACTTGTCGGGGTGGATGAGTGTACAGCTGAGGTACGGCTTCATCTCCTTGTCGCGGGGCGGGACGTCGGTCGCACCGGCAATGCGGAGGGTGAGGCGCTTCTTGCGCCCCGAAGGCTTGCCGGTTGCCCCGTGCCGGCGGTAGGTCGGCTTGAGGACGAAGCCATCGGTGCCATAAAAGAGGGCCTCGTTGAGCTGCATCGCGGCGCCGAATGTCTGCCAGTTGAGCGCGCACACCTGAGCACCGATGCCCCAGAACGGCACGGGGTGCAGGTTCTTGGACGAGATGCGCGTGCCCTTAGGGTAGACGCGCATGAGGTGGTTGGAGTTGTGCGCCGACACCTTGTCCGTGTTGGCGGGGAGGTGCGCGGCGAGGCCCGACTCGCTGATGTTGATGAGGTGGTGGTGCGGCGCGGCCTCAAGCACGCTCTCGAACCACGAGTTGTTGGGCGGCTTGACGCTCTGCACGACCACGCCGAGCGCAGACAGCTCGGGAATGATATTGGCTGACGGCGCGGTCTTGCGCTGCGCAGCGTACATTGCCTTGGCCTTCTCGCGGTCGTCCTTGCCCTCGCTGTCACTGTCGCTGTCCGAGTCACTCGAGCTCGAGTCGTCCTCGTCGTCCTCGGGCTTCTGGCCGGGGAAGTAGTACTCGACCATGAAGCAGACCTTGTTGCCGAGTTCGGCGAGGGAGACGTGGTGCAGATCGTGCTCGGAGCCGTCGCGGGGGTTCATAATGAGGAGCTTGTCGCCAAACACCTCGTGTGCGATCTCTACGAGGCGCTTCTGCCCCTCGGGCCCGCAGTGGTTCTCAAGCGAGATGAACACTGGCGCGCCGGCGCTGCCCTTGGCCTCCTCGGCGATGATCGCGTCGCGGATCGTCTCGCAGACGTGACGGTAGGAGATGTGCGAAACGAGAGTGAACCCATGCGTGACCTTGGGCTCGGCGGGGTCCTTGTCGTTGTCCCATGCGTCGATCTCGACACAGCGGGCGCCGGCACTCAGCACCGTCTCATACCCGCTGGGGCACGACTTGCCGTACAGCTGGTGCGCGAGGAGGTACGTGTTGTGGCTTGACGAGATGAGGTAGTCGCACAGCGGGTGAGACCGGTCGGTGAGTTCGGGCGGGCACACGGCGTGCGGGCGCGCGACGAGCTGGCGCAGCGCCGGGGGGAGGGGCGCGTCGTCGGGCAGACCGACGCCCGCATCGGCCTCGCTGAGCACGCCCTCGGCTGCGAGGAAGCGGCGCAGAGAGGCGCTCACACGGAGGCGGTCCCACAGCTCGGTGTGACGGGCGGCGTGGCCACCACCCGCAACCATCGAGTCGCCGCCGCCCTCGGCCTGGCCCGAGTCGCCTCCGAGCGCCTCGCCGCGGTCCTCGGCCTCCTCCTTGCCGTGACCGAAGGGCCGGAGCTTTGCGAATGCGGATGTGATTGCGGACATTGCGATGCGACGTGGATGGATTGGATGAGAGTGGGAGATGGAGGCGTGGGAGTGGGAAATGGAGAAGAAGTGAGAGGAGGACATGTTGGTTGCTGCAACGTCACTGTCTTTTGAACTGATGATCGACTTGGCAGCCGCCGGCATGCCGATCAAGTCTTGGCGCGCGGTCAATCCACTCTCACGCGGCCGCCGGCGACTTCACCTTCATACCATCACCCATCTGCAGCGCAAGCTTGCGGCCACCCTGACGACAACAACCAGAGTACCCAATGCATCAACACGTACCTACACGTCGTGCAAACAAGTATCTCTCCATAGCAGTGGACACAAACATGGTGACATCACTACTGGCACATGGGCGAACACATGCCCTCTCGAATGCCGGAATGGCCAAAGATCCACGGTGAGACTCTGCGGATAAAGTTTGCTCCCTCGGCTCCATCTGCTCCCTCACCTCCAGCCGCTTAACCAAATTACATCTCTAGTGTAGACGGGACAACTGATAATGCTAGATGTGATGAGCCACGATGAGACGGCTTAGACCATCTTGATGAGGTCGTTGATCTTCTCGCCGCCCTCCAGGACGTGGGCATCGACCCGCCCGGTGCCCTGCTCGGGGTTCCAGCCGAGGGCGCGGCTCTTGGCGAGCATCTCGTCCCACCAGGGGTACAGGAGGTCGCGGCAGATGAGCTTAAACCACGGCGTCATCTTGACGTTGGGGTCCTCGAACATGGCCTCGAGCTCGGCCTTGGACACGTAGCGGTGGTCGCCGATCTCGTTGACGTTGATGTCGAGAGTCACGTCGAGCGCCGTGAACAGGATGTAGTCGACCTCGTGCTCACCCCACTGGCCGTTGCTGGGGGCAAGGTAGTGTATCCGGGTGAGGAAGGTGAAGTCGTCGGGCTTCATCTGCTCGAGGGGGATGCCGAGCTCGTGCTGGAGCTTACGGATGGCGGCGTTGCGGACGCCTGGGGTTAGCTTCGGGACCTAATTCCGCCACTCACCCATCTGGCCCTCCTCGATGCGCTCCGACTGGATATAGAGCGGGTGCGAGCAGCACGTGTTGGTCCACATGTCGGGGAACGTGATCTTCTCGGAAGCGCGCTTCTGGAGAAGCAGACGGCCGTCCGAGGGGCGGAAGAGGAAGACCGAGAACGCGCGGTGGAGCAGTCCCTTGTCAATCTCAGTCATAAGGTGGCCTGGGGTTAGCGCGACATGCAGGCGGCGAAGAGGGGTGAGGGGTGGGGTGAGGTGAGGTGAGCACTGTGCGTGTGCCGGGGCACTATGTGCGACTCCGTGTGGTCTCGCGGCATATTAGGAGTTGCTGGGTGGCCGGTGTCCTTCCAGCATGCGCAAGTCGCTGCCAGCGCGGCGCCCACAAACAACCGCACAGACCCAGCTATGCCCCACACCCCACGTCAACAGTCAACACTCACACTGCTTCTTGGAGCCCTCGCCGTAAGCCTTGTCGTTCTCGTCGACGAGGATGCAGCGCTCCTCCATGAGGCGGACCTGCTCCTCGTCGTAGCCGTCGAGCGAGACGTCGGCGACGATCGAGCCGGCGGCCTGGGTGGTGGTCTGGGTAGCGGACATGGTGGTATGGGCAATGGTGAGACAACCAACCAGTTCGAGGGACTTTTGTCAGATCGAAACGCGTCAAGGCCATTCAAGGGCATGAGCGGAGGCCCGATCTCCCGCCGCGCGTGGTGAGCGCACATCGTGCCATCCCGCCCAGGCCCTGCGCTGTACTGTGGGTGGCGCTCTCTGCTCCCGTACGGTGAGGCTCTAGAGCGGGACAAAACTTATCACCCCACGACCCGGGTCATCTCCCTGGATTCCGGGAGAACCTCACAATGCCACGCCTTTGGACCTCACTCACCACGTGTAGGTGACCTCGATCGTCTTGTTAGGTCGCAGGGTGGTACGAGAGTTGCAAGAGAGTTGAGACTGAAGATCTGAAGAGTGCAGATGCATATCAGCCCATAAAAGGATTGACAAGAGAACCAAATCACGTGACACAGACCCAGTGGAGGCGGGGCACCAGTCGACCGAGCGGGACCAGATCTTCCCAAGCCACGTGAGAAATACTCCCGTCTCCGCCTTTCTCCTGTTCGAGCTTTCGACATTTCCGACTTGGAGACCATCCAGCACCCCACCTCCATCACACACAACAACAACCATCATGCGCGCCTCCGCCGCTCTGCGCAAGGCCGCCCAGGCCGCCGAGAACGCCCCTCAGCGCCTCTCCAAGTCCGCCGAGAAGCGCACCCCCTTCCTCCCCAAGGGGCAAGCACCCCGCAGCACCCTCTCCTCCCTTGTCGGCCTGCACCACGAGTCGGCCAACTTCATGCGCGACCCAGCCGAGATCACGACGGCGTTCGAGCGCGCCTTCCGCTTCCACACCCCCCAGTTCCAGAGCTACAACTCGTTCCGGGCGTCCGCGCTGCGCGCGCGCGAGGAGCACGCGACGGGCGGCTTGACAAACTTCGCGACCCAGACCTCTGGCGGGCTCGGCGCGCGCCGCGCCATCGGGCTCTCGGCCGAGGACGACCTCCCGGACCAGGCGCAGATCACGGCGAACGTCTTCCGGCCCGAGTCGAAGCGCAAGTGGACCAAGGCGTCGCGCTCGATCGGCGAGCTGTCGGAGCGCGAGCTCAAGGTCAAGGAAGCGCTGTTCGGTACCTGGGACCGCGCGCAGGACGGCATGCCCCGCCCCGCGCTCGACGGTGTCGTGGACGTACTCGAGGCCCGTGGGCTGTCCGTCGAGGAGGCGGCCAAGCAGTGGAAGAACCGCGAGTAGGCAAGCTGTTCTGGCCCCGACATCACGCAGCGACAAGCGACGACGCACCGCCTCTCATACCCCGCGCGCGCGCTAGCACTAGGATAGTAGATATGCATCACCCATCAGCATCAGCAACAATGCCTCACATTCCGCGGCTGCGCAGCTGCGCGGACTGCTGTGGAATCGGTAGTGAGAGTCAGCCGGAAGCAAGAGATCACAAGAGCAGGGTATCGGAGGAGAGCAAAGACCGATGGCAACGAGACCTAGGAGAACGCTGGTAGCCAGAAAAGCGCGGAGAGTACGGTGAGAGGTGTATTCACCACGAAGTTGGCGAGAGGCAGGTGTGGCGGGGTGGGATGGGTTCGTTTGGTTCCCCTTGTACACTAGATATACTGCAGACAGATACTATACACATGCGTACTGTAAACGCGGGCGGGATGCAGTTGACTCGAGAGGAAGGTGACTCCACATGCAGGTGGCTCGAGGCGATGAGAGATTACTGGCAGTAGAAGTAGTCGACGAACGCGTTAAGGCGGACCTCGAGCAGGTTGAATGGCGGAATGGTCGTGTTCTGAATCAGCTTTGGTTCTGAGGCAGGTACTCACGACCTTGCTGGCCTGGCCGCCGACGACGAGGTTGGCGCTCTCGTCCTCCGCCCACGCGCGGACGTTGGCCCACATCTCACGGCGCGCGGCCTGCCGCTCGCCCTCGCTCTTCCAGCCGCCCTCAGGCTTGGTCGGCTTGACGGGAGGGAGGCCCTTCTCGGCCTTGAAGGCGTCGCGCCGATTCTGCACATCCTCAGGGGTGTGAGTGAGGCGATGCTGTGCGATTGAGAGGCCCGAGAGGTTGTTGCAGGTATGGTAGAGGTCGGGTCTCTTGCCCGGCTTGTCGCGGAGGCCGCCGGTCTCGGGTCTCTGGGCTGCGAGGAGGATGTACTCCTGCAGCGCGACTGACGTCAGCTATGTCTGGAGAGGAGACATACCGCGGTTGAAAAGCGCGTGCATGGATGCCTCGTCCGCCCACTCGTCCTCGCCGTCGTCGTCGACAGGGACAATCTTGGCACCGCTCGAGCCGGTCGAGTCGCCTTTCGCCTCTGTCTCGCGGCGGCGCAGCTCCTCGAGGATGGGGAAGGTGCCGCCGACCCACCAGGAATAGCACCCGTCAACTAGCTTGTTCGAGCGACCGCGGAACCCACCCGCCTCGGCGGCCTCGCCCTGCATCAGAGCGCTCCACCGCAGCGCCGCGTCGACATCGATCGGCACGGGGAATGACTCCGGCAGCGACTCGAGGTGCTTCGGGGGCTGCACGGACGAGAGGAGGAAGTGGGAGTGGACCGAGCACGATGTGTACCCGCCGTGGGCCTCAGCCATGGACACGCGCTGGTCGCCGGCGAAGGCGAACGAGCTGCAAGCAAAGCCGCCCTCGTACGTCTGGCCGGCTGCGATGACCTTGTCTACGTCGCGAAGTAGTTCGGGTGTGATGATGTCGAGCAGAGTCGCCACCACGAGTAAGCAGTACGTGCCGCTGTTGTTAGTTTGAATACTGTGCACAGTAGCTCACCGCACGTCCACCTCGCCGCCCTGGCACACTACGAAGCTCCCGTCGGGGCGCTTGCAGCGCATGAAGAAGTCGTACATATCCTGGCGAGCAGCGACGAGTCGGTCCCACCCGCCACCCGGGCCAAGGTGTCCAACAATAGCGAGGGATAGGACTGACGCATAAGTGGGTAAGAGGTGCGGGATGTGAGAGTTGGCCGCGCCGCCTGAGAAGCCGCCAGTGGGGTGGAGGAAGTGGAGGATGGTGTTGATGGCACTGCTGTCAGAGATGTTACACAAAGGACTCACCGGTTCTTGATCTCCTGGGGAAGGAGCACGCCGAGAAGGTCAAAGCTGTGGACGGTCCAGAAGATGAGCCATGGCTTGCTGGCGTCCAGCGCGACAAAGACCGAGGGGAGGGACTTCAGGTTGCCTGCGAGGAACCTGACATGCTCGCCCATGCGCAAGACGGTGGTCGCATCCTTGATACCGGCGCGGGGGACGTCGGCCGGCGGCTGGTTATCGAGGACCTCTCCAATGGCCTTCTCCGTCTCGCGCTGGTCCTCGAGAGTCTTGGTGTAGACGCCGTCGCTTGGGTGGGGAGCTCTATAGAGCGATTGGATTGAGGGGTAGACTTCAGCCATTGCAGCAGCGATGGAGAGATGGAGGAGATGGAGGAGATGGGAGGAGGAGGATGAGGTGAGATGGTGGTCCATTGTTCATTGTTCAGTCGCGCGTCTGGCGTTCGACCTCCACCAGCGGAAGCAGATCGGTCACCACCGCGGCACCAAAATTCGGACAAGCCCGCAAATAGAGAGGGTTCGACCCCGCGACGGAGTATACATCAATCCTCAGACAGAAAGGCGGCCAGTCAGTTGCCTTCCGCAGATACGTGCTCTCGAGATGTATCGGTACACGGTTTGGATGGATACATTTCACCCTCTCCAGGCCTCTCTAAGATCTACAGGATTACACCACGAGGTGCTCCCCAGCATACAGCGACTCGATAGTCTCACGCTCTCGCACCACATGGACCTTATCCCCATCCACGACCAGCTCGGCGGGCCGTGCCCGCGTGTTGTAGTTGGACGCCATGGTGAACCCGTACGCCCCAGCCGAACGCACAGCAAGGACATCTCCCGGGCGCACAGCAAGCTCACGGTCCCGCCCGATCCAGCAGCCGCTCTCGCAAACTGGCCCAACGACATCCCACGTCCTGCTCTCCCCTTGTGATGGCTCGACAGCCTCGATGCCGTGGTACGCCTGGTACATGGATGGGCGCGCGAGGTCGTTCATTCCGGCGTCGATGATGCAGAAGTTCTTGGAGGCGCCCGGCTTGAGGAACTCGACGGTCGTGAGCATGATCCCGGCGTTACCCATGAGGGAGCGCCCCGGTTCGAGCCACACCTCGCGCGTGCGAGATCCGGACCTCTTCCCAATGTGCGCGAGGAGGGCGCGCACAAACTCGGTCCTGTCTGGAGGCACGTCGCCGTTCCCGTAGTCGATGCCGAGGCCGCCGCCGATGTCGAGGTGGTGGATCTCGATGCCGGCGCCCTCGATCTCATCCACGAGGTCGAGCACCTTGTCCAACGCGTCGAGGTACGGGTCCACACTCGTGATCTGGCTACCAATGTGGCAGTCGATGCCCACGACACGCAGGTTCTTCATCCCCGCTGCGGCGCGGTACGTTGGGAGCGCGTCCTCGAACGCGACACCGAACTTGTTGTCCTTGAGCCCCGTCGAGATGTACGGGTGCGTTTTGGGGTCGACGTCGGGGTTGACGCGGAGGGAGATGGGAGCCATGGCCCCCATTTGGCCCGCAACGTCGTTTAGCCGCTCGAGCTCGGGAATGCTCTCAACGTTGAAGCACTTGACGCCGGCCTCGAGCGCCATGCGCATCTCGGCGACGCTCTTGCCAACGCCGCTGAAGACGGTATCCTGAGCCCGCCCGCCGGCAGCCAGCACGCGCCGCAGCTCGCCGCCGGACACGATATCAAAACCCGCGCCCAGCTTTGCAAACAGCCCCAGCACACCGATGTTGCTGTTCGCCTTGACCGCGACGTGTACCTTGACGGGCCCGGCGCCCACGTACGCCTTGTAGGCCGCCTCCAGCGCCGTGCGCGAGTAGACGTACAGCGGCGTCCCGTGCGCTTTGGCCAGCGCCGACGCCGCAACGCCCTCGACGAACAATGCCCCGTTTACACGGTGGAACGGTGCGGTCATGATGCGGAGGAGAATGGGAGATTGGGCATTGGGAACCGGCGAGCACCGCATACATACAAGATGACGTGCGTCGTATGCAGCGTATATCTCGGGCCGGGCGGCCCACCCCGCCAAGCGGCCAAGCGGCCACAAGCGGTGGGCTATCCCTTGCTGTCGGGGTCTCCAACGTATCAGAGCGGTGATACCACTCCCGCACTCCCCCACATGCCCCCACCCACATGCCCCCACCCACGAACCCTGCGTACCTGTGTCCGACCCGTGCGGCATGGAGGAATGGGTGACTTCGATCCGCAACAATTGCCCCGGCGCTGAACTTTCCAACGGTCGTGTGACCAGCACAGATCTACAAACGGTGGGCAGACTAGCGGTGATGAGAAAATCGCCGTGCAGCTTCGTCGGCCTGGGCTCTGATCGGACTTCAGCGGTGGGCAGCTGACATCTAGCAAGCTGACAGGGGGCGATCTGTGGCCATCCCAGGGGGCGCAGAGCAATCCGCCTCGACCATGCTTGTCGCAAGCATGTGGTGTGATCATCCGGTCGTGGCTGACATTGGCCAGCGATGGGTAAACAACCACCATCGGCCAGATCACCGGTGCCTCCCCCACTCGTTTAAACGGCTATTGCCAACCATCACAACCTCGCATCACCTGCGCACTGCCGCTAACTGCCGCTAGGCCGCTAAGTCGCAAGGGAGAACTACTTTACGATAAGGCACAATGTATTGTCTGCCGTATGGTTCTTATCGAGGTCTAGCCGTGCCGAGCGGTGCCGCCTATGCCAAGCCCGTGATCGCGCGCTCGGGAGGGAGGCGGGTCAATGTGGTGTCTGAGAGTGGAGAATGGGAGAGGGACCGGCCCGGACCATAAGCAAGAGATCAGGCGACCGGGGTCTACCATCTCCCCAATCCCCCACCATGCAGTATCACCAGTCAGAGAAGACGGGCATCTACTACGACCAGCCCGTCCTGGAGAAGGCCGACGGCACCACCACCGTCCAGGAGGCCTACGCCGACCCGTATGGCGACAAGACGGCGGCATGGCAGCTCCGCGACGAGGAGCTCGCGACCACGGGCGAGGGCGACCACGGCACCAAGCGTGCGCTCTCGCCGCGCGTGTGTTCCATGATTGCCATCGCAGGGACCATTGGCACCGGTCTGTTCCTCTCCTCGGGCGCGGCCATCGCGCAGGGAGGCGCCGTCGGCTGCTTCCTGGGCTACCTGGTCATGGGCATCGTCATCGGTTGCATGATGTACTGTCTCGTGAGTCCGCCCGCTGACAGCGCGGTCCAGGGCCTGTTCCCCAAGCTCACACCAGGGCGAGCTCATCTGCTTCAACCCCACCATCGGCGGCTTCTCTGAGCTCGGTGCCAGATACGGTGGGTTCGGTTGACGTGCTAACCTGACTCCCAGTTAATGAGAGCTTCGGCTTCATGCTCGGCATGACCTACTGCTTCACCGTTGGTCTGTCTGTTCCGTCCGAGTTGTCCGCCATCGCCGTCCTCATCGGCTACTGGGACGAGAACACCAAGCACGCCGCAATCTACATCACCGTCTTCCTCTTCGTCACGTGGGGCGCCAACATGTTCGGCGTCCGCTGGTGGGGCGAGGTCGAGTTCGTGATGGTGAGGCATCTCTCATGACACAGCTGACACGCAGGGCATGATCAAGATCACAATGCTGCTCGCTCTCATCGTCTTTGGCCTGGTCGCCAACCTTGGCGGTATCCCCGGCAACAAGGTCTTCGTGGGCGGCAAGTACTGGCGCGAGGCCCCGTTCAACCCCAACTACCTGGGCATCGGGAACCGCAGCCTCGCCAGCTTTGTCGGCTTTTGGAGCGTCCTCACCCGCGCGGCCTTCTCGTTTGCCGGCATTGAGGCAGTTGGCATGGTCGCCGGCGAGGCCAAGAACCCGCGCAAGACCCTCCGCACCTGCATCCGCACCGTCTTTTACCGTATCGGAGGGCTCTACGTCATCTCGATCCTTATCCTCAGCCTCAACCTTCGGTACGACGACCCCGAGCTCCTCTCGGCAAACAGCAACAGCAGCACGGCCAACCGCTCGCCCTTCGTGGTCGCCGCCAAGCGCAACGGTGTCCATGCGCTCGCCCACGTCATCAACGCCGTGGTCATCACCTCGGCGTGGTCGGCCGGCAACGAGAGCTTGTATGCATTCGCCCGCACCCTCATGGGCATGACGCGTAACGGCTGCGGCCTCAAGTGCTTCCTCTGGACCACCAAGTCGGGTGTGCCCTGGGTCGGCGTCTGCCTCGGCGCCGCTTTCGGCCCCCTCGCCTACCTCTCGCTGTCGGACGGCGCCAGCCAGGCCTTTGACTGGCTCTCGAACCTCACCGCGCTGCTCAAGCTCGTGTGCTGGGCATCCATCTGCTTCTGCTTCATCCGATTCAAGAAGGCGTGCGACATCCAGGGCGTCGATCGCCGCAAGTTTACCCTCCGCTCGTGGATGCAGCCGTACATGGCCTGGGCATGTGTCGTCGCCTTCATCCTCGTCATCCTCTTCAACGGCATCAAGGCGTTCGTCCCCAAGTTTGACTACGAGGAGTTCCTCGCCGCCTACATCTCCATCCCCTTCGTTGCCCTCTGCTGGGGTGGCTGGCAGATTTACCGCCGCGACCGCTGGATCCCAGTCGACGAGATCGACCTCAGTGGCGGTCCCGCTGCCGCGCTCGTCGGCACCAAGTATGCCCGCGATTTCGCGTAGTTGTACACGCCCACTATCAAAATCACTTGTAGGGGGAGTGGGGGGAGTGCTAGTAGGAGTCACATGTACAGTACACAAGTTGGGAACTATGCACGGCAGAGCACAGTGAAGCTGCTCGGTGACTAAGCCCTCGAACTGAACGGGGGCAGTTGAGTTCGTCCCGCCAGGTTTGGCACCGAGAGGTGGGAGCCTTTCAGTTAGATCCGCGCTCGCTCAGGCTCACCGTGTCACGTTTGGAGGTGGGGAGGAGGCGCAATTGCAGCATCCCTTGCTTCCGCGTCTGTTCGGGGAACAGGTGGCCTGGGCTTCGACCGGACAGTTTGTTCACCAGCGCCTTTGGACTTCCACCTGCGGTTTTAGGTGCCCGGTACGAGGCACCAGCGTACCTCTTCCCTGCACGTGAAGTGAATATCTGACCTGAGGAGGGCGCAACTGGCTCCCAGTTTCTGGGGTTCAGTTCGTACCACGTTCAGTTCGTACCATGTGAGGCAGATGAAGATGAAGGCGGGCTACTACTGGGTCGCATCACGCATTCGTGCTTCCCCAAGCCCTGCACATCTCCCACGACCGAGGGTCTGGTTTGACCACGCACATGCTGCGCTACCGCTCACCTGACCCCGAAACTGCCAGTTCCAGTGGATGAAACCTCCGAGAGATGGTATGTGGCTGCCGGGATCGGCCGCCACTGGCCGCCCAGTCCGTCATCACATGGCGTGGATGTGGAGTAACGAGCGCCACAATGAACACGGGAGTCCCGGTGTGCCCACGGATGCAAAACACCACCCTAACGACCCTCTACCCCTGCCTAGAGGTGGGAAGCGATGGAAACCGAGCTGGAATGCCGGATCCGAAAGCGTGGAAGCGAAGAGGCTCGTTGCACCGTCCAAATTCGCCAAGGTGTGACAATACAGGCAGGCATCACCTGGCATCCTGAAACGGGAACACGCCACCTGCACTGGAGGCATTGTTTGGAAGAATGATATGCATCTGGCCAAACCTTACTGATGGGAACTCGGAGGTGCGACGCCATACATACATGGCCCCACCTCGTTCTGGCCGTGAACGCCACCTTTTCCTATCGATCAGTGACAGGCGTCACTGCTGACCCTCACTTCCAATATTCACACTCCCTCTTCCTATGATAAAGGGGGTTGGGTAGCCCATGTCACTCTCACTTCGCCTTACATCGCAATGCCCGACTCGAGCGACAAGGAGGACGAGCAGTTCGAGCTCTCGCTCTCGACGCAGCCGACAGTGGAGACGGCGGAGGAGGCCATCCCCTCCGGTCGGCTGTCCGACGACGAGCGCCTCCGCATGCTCGGGTACGACGCCGTGCTGGGGCGTGCCCTCGGCTTCTGGTCCAGCTCCGGGATGGCATTCTGCTACAACCCGATCATGTTCGAGTTTACCGCATACATGGGCGTCTACGCCTACCGTGCCCCGCTCGTCTTTGTGAGTAGCGCTTCGGCTCGGTGCTTACGCAGGTTGTGGGGTACCCCCTGCTCGTGCTGCTCCACGTCTCGTTGATTGGGCCGTTCTCCGAGCTGGCGTCGTCGTTCCCAGTGGCGGGCGGCATGGCGACCTGGACCTGGCAGTGTGCTCGGCATGGCGTGCGCGGCGAGCGGCAGTGGAGCTGGCTTGTCGCTGGGTTCACTCTTGCGATGCATCTCGGCAAGGTACGTCCCGCCCCCCGCGAATGCCATTGACGCAGACCATCGCCTGCCTCTACATGGTCGTGGAGACCCTTGTCGCAGTCTATTTCGGCTTCGCCAAGCTCCCCATGGATCCCAAGACTGGACACGTCCCCAGAGACAAGGTGTGGTCTCAGGCTGTGCTGCAGATCGGCCTCATCCTCGTCGTGGGGGTGATGTGCCTTACCCGCCTGGGACGGAACGGTGTGTTCTGGACAATTGGCGGCGCATACATCCTGTTCACGGGTATTCTGTTCATCGCCATGATCATCCAGATGGGCGTCCGCATCAGGTACGATGACCACTCGCTGACGCTGATGGCAGGACGGTTCCGAGCTTGAAGGCAAGGGTACGCCCGCTGAACTGGGGCTTCCCCACCCAGAGCGAGTGGATCTATGGCTTCTCCCGGATGTTGTTCATGGCCCTTCCCCTGCGAGTGACGGCCATTGACTGCTCTATCCAGTGCGACTTCCCTCGAGACCACATCTGACACCAGCATGGCAGAGGAGACGAGAAGCCCGTCCCGGACCGTCCCGCGCGTGCTGTGGACCACAAACCTAGTGCACTACAGCTTCATCTATACGCTTGTCGTCCTGTACATCACACTCGTGGTGCCGTTCACGCAGGAGCAGTACACGCAGAACCCCTTCGTAAGTGCCCTACCTGATGGCGCTCACGCAGATCGCGACTGTGGTCCTTCTCCCCAAGAGCCAGGGTTCCTCCATCGCGATGTCAGTGGCAATGGCGATCCCCAACGTCCTTCAGGTCCTTGCATCCACTGTCGTTACCTCTCGCTTCATCTTTGCCCTCGCCCGTGACCGTGGCATCCCGTTCTCCAGATTCTTCGTGCGCACCGACAAGCACCAAATGCCGTGGGCAGCCACGCTGGCGCTTCTGTTCGCCCTCGCTCTGAGCACGGTGGGCTGGGCCGTCCCCCGCACCTACTACGATGCTCTTCTCACGGCCGTCAACTTCTACTTCACCACCATTCCCTATGTGAGTGGCCGTGCGAACTGGCTAACCGCAGGCAATCCCACTCGTTCTCTACCTCCTCTCAAAGATCGACCTTCGGCTTGCCGGCCGCCCGGAGTTTACGCTCGGCCGCTTCAGCCGGCCGCTTGCCTGCATCGCCGTGGCTTGGCTTGTCCTCTCGTGTATCCAGGGCTGTATGCCGCTCACAGAGTTTAACGGCACCGAGACGCACCTTAACCCAGGGAAGAACTTCAGCACGCTTCCCATCTTCATCGGCTTCATGTTGGTGGTCATGCTCCTGTCGTGGTTCCTCTACGGTACGTCCTCCCACCCCCACCGAGGCTAACGTCAGGCAAACGCCACTACATCGGCCCCATTCGCGCCCTCACCATCTGGGCGACGGGCACCGACATCGATCCGCGCAACGTGGCTGCCGCGCCCCGCGGAGGGGCGATCAAGGAGTACATGGAGCGCAAGACAGGCAAGCCCAGGCCATCTGGGACAACCCCGACAAATCCGACCTTCAGCCCACCCCGGTCTCCCGACAAGGCGAGATTCAGCCCCGGCAGGTCGAATACCCTCCAGCGCCTGCTGGGCAGTCGCAGCTCGAGCAGCAAGAACAGCAGCCCCCTTGCCAGCCAGGGAGCGGGCGGCAACTCTGTTCGGGCGCCAGTCTCGGTGCTGCCCGAGAGTGGTGTGCTCCCGCGCGACACGCGGCACGACTACTCCGTGATCCCCGAAAGCGGGGTGCTCCCAGGGTCCGAGTCACGGCTGCAGACCGCCACAATGTCGGTGATCCCCGAGAGCGGGGTGTTACCGCAGACTGGGGCGTACGACACCGTGTCCGTCATCCCCGAGAGCGAAGTGCTGCCGGAGCAGGCAGCAGACCTCCCCCTGCGGAGCGCGATCACCGTTCCCGATGGCGAGCTCTTTCCGCAGTCCTGCAACGATGACCGAGAGATCATGAGCGCCGCCCAGGTCGAGTCGCAGCTCATGCCCGAGACGCGGCGCATCTCGCGCGCTGCGGCCACGCGCTCGCCTCCTCCGCCCTGGAGGGGGAGCCGCATGATGGTGTCGTTTGGGGACGTGCATGAGGACCACCGGTAGCGAGAGTTGTGCGAAGAGGTTGATGACCTTATGAACAATACATGCATGCAATGCAAGGAGCCTGCCACCCTGCCACAGATCAGCTAATCGCTGATCGGCACATGGTTTGATCTGCGCACTGTGAGCCAGAGAGGCCAGAGAGGGTCGCGGCTCATTCGCCCGCACGGACTGCCGCATACCTCGACCGCCCACGCCGATCACTGATTCAGGACAGTTGGAGCGATGGCTAGCGCTATTCTGAGACACGGTCATGTGGCCAGGCACACAGCCGAGGCTGACAGTGGTTCGAGATACGGCAGCCATAACAGAGATTGCGACATTGGTGTCGCCTGGCGCGCGCTTGCAGAATTAGAGCATGTGGACAGTATAAACAACGTTCGAGGCATATTCTCACTTCATCCACACCACCATGGAGAAGCTGACCCACGTCGAGAGCGGCGACAAGGCCGCGTCGCCCGAGCAGCACCCCTCCGGCGACGTGCTGGAGCTGCAGGAGGAGCGCGACCTCAAGCGTGGCCTTGCCCAGCGCCACGTCTCGATGATCGCGCTTGCCGGTGCGCCTGTCTCTTGAGTGGTGCTGACGACAGGCGCGATCGGCACGGGCCTCTTCCTCTCGCTCGGCGGGAGTATCGCGACCGGCGGGCCCCTCGGCTCCCTCCTGGGATACACGTTCATCGGGCTTATCGTGTGCGCGGTGCAGTTCGCGCTCGGCGAGGTCTCCGCCCTCCTCCCCGTGACGGGCTCGTTCGTGCGGCACGCCGAGACGCTCTCGGACCCCGCGCTCGGCTTCGCCCTCGGCTGGACGATCGTGTACGGCACCTGGCTGTCGATTCCGTCCGAGATCTCGGCGATCTGCGTCCTCTTCGCGTACTGGAGCGACGTGAACGCGTCCGCGTGGATCATGACCTTTATCGTGCTCACCGCCCTCGTGGCGTACAGCAAGATCCGCTACTTTGGCGAGATCGAGTTCGTCTCGGCCATCCTCAAGATCCTGCTCATCGTCGGCAACATCCTCCTCGGGCTGATCACCGCGCTGGGCGGGGTGAGGGGCGTCGAGCGCGTCGGGTTCAGGTACTGGCGCGACCCGGGACCGTTCGTGCCCTACATCGCCGAGGGGAGCTGGGGCCGCTTCCTGGGCTTCTGGAGCGTGCTCATCAACGCCGTCTTCTCGTTTTCCGGCATCGAGAGTATCGCCATGGCCGCCGCCGAGGTCAAGAACCCCCGCGCCGTGATCCCGAAAGCGTGCAAGCGCGTGTTTGCCCGCGTCGCCCTCTTCTACGTCCTCGCCGTCCTCGTCGTCGGCATGATCGTGCCCTCCAACGACCCCCGCCTCGCCGAGGACTCGGGCACGGCCGCCACCTCACCGTTCGTGCTCGCCACCGCCGCCGCGGGCGTCAAGGCCATCCCGCACATTGTCAACGCCGTGGTCATCACCAGCGCGTGGAGCAGCGGCAACCAGGCACTCCTGTCCGGCTCGCGCGTGCTCTACTCCCTCGCGCTCAAGGGGCAGGCCCCACGCTTCTTCCTCCGCACCACGCGCTGGGGCACCCCCTGGGCCTGTGCCACAACTTACGTCCTCAGCTCTTTCCTGGCGTTCATGGCCCTCAGTTCCAGCGCCATTACCGTCTTCTACTGGTTCGTCAGCCTTGTCGGCTGCGGTGTCCTTATTTCCTGGTCATGCGTGCTCGTCAACCACATCCGCCTCCGCATGGCGTTCCGCGTGCAGGGCGTCGACCCGCACCGCCTCCCATGGTACAACTCGTGGACCCGTGAGTACGCCAGCGTGCCGGCTAACCCCAGCCTACTCGTCCGCCGTCGCGCTCTTTTTCTGCCTCCTCATCCTCCTGACGAACGGGTTCGCCGTGTTTACAAAGGGCAACTGGTCTGCTTCTGGCTTCATCACAGCCTACCTGTGAGCGCGCCTCTCACGAGCGGAAGTGTTGACATCAGGGATATTGGGCTGGTTGCAGCCGTCTTCCTCGGCTGGAAGCTCATCAAGAAGACGCGCTGGGTCAGCCTGTCTGAGATCCCGCTGGAGGAAATCCTGTCCGCTATCGAGGCGCTTCCGGAGGAGAAGGAGGAGCGACCGCGCGGCGCTGTGCGCTTCATCTCGTGGCTCTGGGACTAGACTGTGGGACAGCTGGCTAGGTGGCCGGTACCTTGTACATACATTGGACACTATGTACACGTCTCCCCAACCCCATAACCTGGCGTCACCCGAAGTCCACCTCCCTGAAACGACCCCGCCGTCGAAACATCTTGCCATCGCCGCTCCTCAGGGCGCGCACATATGGCGAATCTACCAGCCTTGTCGGTGGTATGTATAGCCTACCACAACCTGCCCTTGCCCTTGCCCTTGAACATGCCGCCCACCCGCTCCACGAGCCGGTTCCTCGACTCACGATCTTCCCCAACCACACAGCCTCGGGTTCATTCTCCCGCTGCCACTCCTCAGTGCGCACACACATAGCCTGCCCAACAGCTACGCTGACGGGGTGCAGCCCGGGCGGAAAGCAGATGCGGCTAGTGACAGCAGGCTTCCGGATGAGCTCGTCAGCTGGGGCACGATGCGGGTGCCAGGCGAACGTCTCGTGGTGCACTTCTCCGCTGCGCGTCCGCAGTGTGCAAGAGAAGCCCATCATATGTGGCTTTGTGGACTCTCCGTAGCCACACAGGGACATTTCAGCAATCGGCGAGGGCGGACCGGTCCCCTCGAGAACGATAGGGATGATGTACTCGAAGCGCGGGCGTGTGGCTCCTCGCGTGAACACGTAGGCGACGGGCATTGGAGCGTCGGTCATCCCTGGGCCTGGGTCCAGCTCGCCGTCGTCCGGTGTCAGAGCGTCAATCGCCTCGGTGCGATAGATGGCGACATGATGTTTATCAACCGCCAGGCCAACCGCCGGCACATCAGCAACGACGCCAACCTGGCGTCAGTTCAAGTCGATCATGGACGTACGTGGACCCAGGGTCGTTTCCGGTGGTCGTTCGACACGACGATGTCGTGGGCCACCCAGAGCTCGCCGTTCGCCTTGAGAGCTGCCACGACAGACCCAACAGCAGCCTGGACAACACGGTCGCCGTCATGCACCGGTGCGGAAGGCTTGGACCCATCCTCCCACGAGACCGGATCGGCCAATACTTCGTTGTCGGCAGAAGGCTCGCACCATCGCACCCAGCCCTTTGTGGGTTCGTCGTCCGTTTCCAGAGGGGGTAAGGAGGGAAGCTGGTATACGAGGAACTGCAACTTTGACCTGTAAGGGAACGTCCCTTTGAAGGTTTCGATGTGCACCTGGGGCCGTGGGGTATCGTTCGGCTCGTTGACCCTCGGGTGGCCGGCGATGCGTGAGCTCGAGGGGATGAACAGGAGCGCGCCGTCGCGCCGGATGGCGACACGCGCCTGACGACTGATGAGCACCTCCGCCACGTCGTCCAAGCACGCCACATCGTGATGGTGAACGTCGAACCGCAGGGGTTGATAGGGTCGGGACCCCGAACGCCCGGCCACACCGTCAGCCACCGCGGCGATGTCACACATGTGGCCGTCGACGATGCCGACTCCGTCGTTCAGATGCAGCCCCTTCCCAGATGGGATGTGGGACTTGGTGTAGCCGAGCCACCTCCACCCTGCATCCGGGAGTAGCCCAAGGGCCGGCAGGGGAGGCCACTCTCCGCAGTATGGCTTGTCTGTCATCAGGAAAGGAGGGCGCACAACGCATCTGGCCCCCCGAGTTCTGGGCTCACCGTGGGCGGCAAACCGAGAGTGAACCGCCACCCACGGCGGTCGACCAGCTCCGCGCGGATCATATGCTCCTGCCCCATTGTCCACCGGTCCAGCTCGAAACCGCCATGGTGCTGCAGGCCGCTTATCTCGTCAGGGGAGAAGAGCGGGTTCAGCGCCGCGGCCCGCTTGAATACGGCCGTGACGTCTGCGACGACAAGCCTGTGACCACTTGGTGTGGCCGTGGGCCAGTACACGGGCGAACCCCGGGCCTGGGGCGAGAAGTGGAAGAGGCGCCATGGCGGAGCCGCGTAGGATGGGGGTCCGCCCTTGGAATCCTTGCCGAAGCCGAGCCTCGGGTTGCTTGGCCCGGAGTACGCCGGCGGGGTCTCGTCCTTGAGGTCCTCCTTCTGGCGCCAACTTGAGGGTAGATCCTTCTTCTCTTTGTCGGTCATGGCGTTGTGAGAGAGAGTACAACAGAGAGATGTAGCAAGAGCCACGCGCTGTTGCCATGACATCCAGTGCGGCTGTGCGGATCATTAAAGTTGCCGAGATGGGCGGCCCGTGCCTGCCCCCCGAACCGATGTGTCGGACCATCCCCGCCTAGCACAGACCCACTTGGAATCCAACTCTTCTTCGACCCTCCACCACGGACGAGCAATGAATACCCCCCGCCCCCACTCTGACCGCAGTGGTGACCACGGCAGGGCGGCAGGCCTCCGCCGCGAACCGCATGGCGAAACTCGGCCCCGCGCCCTCCACACTCTCCGAGGCGCTCGCCTCCCCCGAGTCGGCGCACTGGCAGGACGCGGCCGACGCCGAGCTCGCGCGCCTCGCGAACGTGTGGGAGCCGACGACCATCGGAAAGGGCGTCAAGTCCATCGGCTCGCGCTCGGTATTTCCGCGCCTCCCGGCGCCTAGCGGGGTCCGGTATCGCGCGCGTCATGGCCAAGGCTCCGACCTCGTCACAGACGGGGGCGAGGGGGAGGGTGGCGAGGGTGGCGCCAAGGTCGCAGCACTGCGCTTCCTCCTCGCCTACGCGCAGCATCATGGTCTCGATATCACGCACATACGCGTCGAGGACGTGTGCCTCGCCATGCCGTACGAGCCGGTGGTCATGGCCATTCCCTCCGGGATTAGGCTTGGGGACAACGCCGTCATCCTCCACAAGACGCTGTACGGCCTCAAGACCGCGTACCCCGCCGAACTCAGGGTGGTGCCCGACGCCCTGGCCTCGCTGGCCGTGCACCCTCTCGACGCGGAGCCATGCCTGCTTGTGCAGCGGTGCGTCGCTCTCGGAGAGCCAGTCGCGCTCCCGATCGCCATGACTTGCCCTGGCGGGGTCGTGGTTGCGGGCCCCACGTTGCTCGGAGGCAACGCCCACCGCACATTGGACGGGAAGGGGTGGGAGGGTGCGTGGGTGCACGCGTGGTGCGCCCTCGAGAATCTCCTGAGCAAACCTCACTCTCGTTCTCACTCCGAGCCGTGAGGAGGCGCAGCAGCTGTCCGCGAGTGCGCTCTACGGAGATAACGAGCTGGAGGTCGTCGTGCGGTACGAGGACATGGAGATTGAGTGGTTCATCCCCGACGCACGGGGCAACCACGAACGCGAGGGGCACACATACCGTGCGGCGCAGCTAGCTGACGAGGCGGTCACGCGCTGGAGTGGCGTTGTACGCGAGATCGAGCTGCTGCGCAGTGTCGGCGTGCTCGCTGACGTGGACTTTGAGGACGTGCGCGCGGCCGAGATGAAGTGCGTGCTTCCTCCTCCGGAGGACGGGGGCGGACGAGGCTGATGACCTTCCGTTCCCGGAAGAGGACGAGAGCGGGCACCAGTGGTTGTCAAGGCTGGGAACGGGGAGTGACGTTGAGAGGCGGGCGCAACATATTGGTACATCAGTAGAATACTTCGGTTTGCGGTTAATGTACGACAGGCGGGCTACATGTTGTCCTGCATACGGACCATAGGGTACGGGGTTGCTACTCAGACTACTCCATTTGACATACTACGGCGGCGCCCGGGATATAAAGCTCCGGTAAGTGTCTTGCGGGAACGCCCGGCACCGCACGGCGGGAGGCACGCCTTAGCTGAGACTGGGCGGCGGGGCGATAAGATGTCCTTCCTCCACATATTCTTGATCGTCACACTGTGAAGGTTGGGATGGTTGAGTCTCACGAGAACTGCCCTCCTGGGCTTCGGTGTAGTCCTGGTCTTGTGTTACCAAGAGTGTTGATGTTCTCTGGCGCCTGAGATTCCTCTCATCCCACCACCGCGACAGGTCGTCGGCATTCAGAGGACGAACATCAGAGATTTCGTTGCCGCTTCCCTCGTCCAGTGACCGCGACGCCTCGTCTTCATTGCCATCTTCGTCGGTATCGTGGTCATGACCGAGCTCAACCTGTGGACGACTGCCTCGGCTTTGAGAAGTTCTCTGCGCAATAATGTTGATCGAATCGTGCGGCATGGCGACGGGGTTGCTCTGGTCCTCCGAGTTCGACAATCGGCTGCGCACTTGAGGCATGCGGGTGCCGGGTTCAGGTGATGCGGAGGGACGCGGAGTTGAGAGTTCGAGATCGGACTCGCGAGACCTGGGCTCGTCGTCTGTGAGTTGATAGTTTCGGTGACCGGCTGGCGAGCGGAGGGGGTCGCAGTTCCAACCGACGGGTGTGCGCCGGTGCTGGCCGACGTCCGCGCCAGGAGGAGGACCGAGAGCGAGCCACTGGTTAATGCTCCCCGAATCGCGAGGGTGATCACCCGGTAGCACTCGAAGGCGGGGGATGTTGATATCGGTCTCCGGGTGCCCGCCGAACAGGCGGTAGCGGCCTGTCCGCATCAGCCACGACTCGAGCGACTCCCACGGGCCGGTCGGGTGGATGCCGTCCGTTGGCAGTATCCAGGCTAGAAAAATTTGAGTGGAAGGATCCCTCGTCTGCGTCCAGTAGGCGCTGTAGTGGATAACGTTCGCATCGGGATAAGCTGGAGGCGTTGCGCGGTAGTAATGGTGCCTTTGATCGGGCAGGAAGAAGAGGTGGGAGGTGGTGGGAGACAGTTCGTAAGGTGAATCCGTATCGGCGGGAATGATGGGTGAACTTTCGGGGTACTGGGCGGGTTGGGGCATGTTGCGTCGAGTGGATTCTGGATGTGTGTACCGGTGAAGGCGGGGAGGAAAGTGACCGAGCCAAAGGTTGTTGAAAGCTTTACCGAAGGGAAGAGGCGGGGGTGATGGGAGTCGTATACAGACAACCGCTGCGAGAGGAAGGAAGGGAGGGCTCCAGGTAAAGAAGGCAGGGAAGAACGAAGAGTTATGAGGAGAGTGACGAAGAGAGCAATGGTGAGGAGGATGTTATTCATTTGTAGTGACCCGACCGATCGATCTCGCACTTATTGGAGCATTCACCCTGTTACACCGCCAGAAATGCTAGGACAGACTAACACTCAGGCTCCCTCTGGACGCCTAGATTCTGAACGAAGTGCATACAGTACACTATCCAAGGGACAGAAGCAGGGAGGAGGCTTATCAGCACGGTAGGTGTCGGCTAGGGCAGGCTGGGAAGTCGCAAGCTGCTGTACCCAGGTTGCAGCTGCTTCTGAGAAGTTGAACTCCCCCTTCTCTCGCCTGCGGCATGAAAGTTCCGGGTACAGATTCGCATGATGGTATCCCTCGCGCTGTGCGGGCGAGGGGGTGCGTCTGGGGGACCAAACGGAGGGCTCAGCGCAGATATGGATGAACCTGGTGGAATCTGGGAGCTCGTCCAACAGCTCGACAAGACGCTCTGCGGCCACGCAGCGGAGCAACTTCATCGAGTCCGTGGGCGGGTGGCACACTTCGAGGTTCATGTCCGCAAGGTGCTTCTTGCCCAAACCCTACGGCTCTTCGGTTGCCCCGTCGGCGCCCATCTCCTTCTGCTGGTAGTTTGGGTAGTTCGCCACCCGGGGGGACCAGTCCGCCAGCAGGCGCCTCGCCTCGTCCAGATTGTGAGCGTCGTTGATGGCGATGTCGTCCTGGGTCTGGCTGCCTCTGGGGTGGCGGTGCCCGCAACGCTCACACTGCGGCCCTCCTTGAGACCGAGCCAGAAGAGCATGCGGGTGTTGAAGTGGCGCGCCCTTGCAGCGTGGGAACGGGTGACGGGGACACGGACGCAGAAGTCGTACACCCGCCTGGGGTGGACGTAGGGCCCGAGATGTACTGGGTCGCGGGGCCCGTTCCACACTGGGCGGTCGGGGAGGCGCTCGGGGAGGCGGTCGGGGACGAATTGCCCACTCGGTAGGAAGAGGTCGAAGTCAGGGGGTAGGGCAGACGGAGGAACCATTCTGGCGCCTTGACCAGTCGAAAAGAGACAAGAAGGCGGGCTCGCCACTGCCTAGGTTGGAGGGCGAGCTAGAGGTAAACGCGTGGCGGGGGGACATCGTGCCTTCGGTGTGGGCTCTGGGACGGAAGGGGGTGAAGTGGTGCTGGGGATAGAGATGAAGGGGAACTTGACAATGGCCGCTGAGAGAGAGATGGGAGAGGGGAGTGAGTGAGCGAGGATGTTGATCAGTTTTGAGAACCTGACCAGCGCAGGGATTGATGGTGGCAATTTTGGGGTGGCAAATGTCGGTCAAAGGAGGAAAGCCCATCTATTCAGCATCGACTCGATCGACAAACAAGTACGCCTCACCGCGCCACTGGTGTGTCATCGATAGCAGAGTCCACTAGTGAGGCCCTAGTGGCCTAGTGGCGTATTAAATTTACAATGGCTCAGGTGCACGACAGCGATCCAAAGGACTGCTCCAGCTGCGGCACACGGAGGGCCTCCTCGATCCGGCGGGCGTACCGGCGAGACCTGTGGATGTTGGAGGGGCGGTCATAGGGTTTGGGCGGGCTCGGGCCGCCCACGTTGGGCTGGAACTTCTTCTCGCCGTCCTCGAAACGAATGCAAGGGTCGTCGGGTGGCGGGGTGTCGTTGGACTGCGGGCCGATGTGGAAGTCGTTTAGATCGTGGCATAGCGCCGTGTCGAGGAACTCTTGCAGCACCTCCATGTGCGCCTGCTCGTCATAGACGCTGGTGTGATCCGAGAGGCGCGGGTACAGGGGGCGGCAGGCATTTGGGTTGTTGGTGGTGGCGTCGTATCCCGTGTGGGTCGTATTGGTGTCGCCGAGAGCTGGGCGGCAGGCCATGGCACTGCGGAGGGCCATGCGGAAGCGCCGGAGCTCGAGGAGGGGCAGGAGTCGCTTATTGCGAATCTTGATGGAGTCGATGGAGTCGCCACCTGTACTACGGCGGGTGCTCTTGGGCGCAGGGGGTGGGGCTTGCTTCTTGCCGGTCTGGCGGGCCTTGAGATGCTTGCGCTTCGCCTGCGCGGCCTGTAGGAGGCTGTGGTTCTGGTTGCTGGCAGGGATGTGGGTGCCGTTCGTCACAATCGCGGGGATGGCTGACGCGAGGTCCGTGAGGTCGAGGGGGTTCGACGTGGTGGTGGTGTTCGACATTGTTTCGACGGTTGGTTCTGGTTTGGTTTGGTTTGGTTGTTTGGTGGTTGCGGGTGTGATGGGAACGGTTGGAAGTTCAGAGGTGTTTTAAAATGAGATGGGGATTGACAGTGTGCAGGGGGAACAGGTAAGGTCTGATGGCACTAGTGGCGAGATGGGCTACTGGATGCGAAGTGTTTGCTGCGTCAACTATAGTTGGAGACAATTGTGGGGATGTTGCAGCGGGTACCCCTTCCATTTGGATATCCGGCGGGCCTGAGGGCGTATAGATCTCATTTGCACTCAGACACCTGTTAACAGGAGGGTGCACGGGGAACTACGGTTTGTTTCACTAGCTGTGGGAGGCAGGTTTGGCGTGGCTCAAGTCGGAAATTGAAAGCGCGTCAGCCGCTTTGACGACCTCGATGACGTCGAGCTGGCTATCCAACGGCGCAGGATTCTCCTCGTTCCCATGGCCGAGAGGGGAATAGGGGAGAGAGAAGGCGGCACGGTTGGTCCAGCAGCGGTTGTTGTTGACTGCGGGGAGGCTGCCAGACTCGATGCTGTGGAGGCCACCTTGAAACGTGGATTCGCCACCCATGTTGTCGTCGCCGTCTACGACGATGTCCTTGAGCTCGGCCAGTCCCTGCTCCTCACTGTGTACGTCTACGATTTTACGCCTCTTAGCCCTCTTCCTGGGCTCGCCCGGGAGTGGTACCTGCCCTTCGACCTTCATGGCATCCTCGCGACGGGCATCCGCCCTTGTCCTCATATTCCTGGGGCGAATTTTCTCGGCCTTGGCCTGGCGGTCACGCTTCTTCTCGGCCTTTGTCTTCCGCCTGGGCTTGGATCCTCCGCCAGGCTTCATGTCACTGAACTGGGACTGCTCCTTGACGGCGGCCTGGGCCTTCTTCAACTCCCTTTGCTGGGCCCTCCATTGACGTTTTGCCGCCCTGATAGGCTCGGACCTCTTGCGCTTTGCCTGTCGTGCACGAGATGCGCAGTGACGGCGGGCGCACCTACGCCTGGAGGGCGCAGGCACTGTGGCGGAGAGGATCGAGGGGGTGATGTGGCGTGGCGGACTGATGACGAGAGAAAGGACACTCGGGCCTAAGTCATAGCTTGTGGCAGGATTGACGTATGATCCATCGTTGAACAAGTCTACAATGGATAGCGAGGTATATAAGGATGAGGAAAGGGTGCACGGGGCGTGCAAGGCTATCAGAGGAAATGATGTGTACTATGGAGGAGGTGGCAGTGCGCCCTTGCGCCCTTGAGTGGCGTGAGGAGTGTGGCGGACGCACGGATCATGACATTGCCACCTTGCATGGCCGCTTTGGGGCAGGGCCTTCCGTGGTAGTAGTAGTGGTGGTGGTGGGGTAGAAATAAGAGGTGGTTACGAACGGCTCCGTTGCGAGGAGGGGTAAGAGGCTGGGGAAGAGGGCGGACATGGCACGGGAGAGTCGATAGATGGCAGCTTGACTGCGAGCGGGTGAAATGCAGGTGACAGGCAGCGGGTTGTTGGACGTTGTCGCAAGAGGAGGGTAGGTGTTGAGGAGAAGTCTTGGTCCGAGGAAGGTGGACGACGATGAGGAGAATGGAGTTGAGTAAACTGTTTGGGCGATGACACTAATTGGTGGATTTTGTGCCACAGCCTGGCTAGACGCCATCAGCCATCAGCTGGCCGCGGGCAACTGGGCAAGTGGGCTCGCTGTGATCGCTGTGAACACACTGATTTGCCACCATGTGTTTACCCGCAACGCTGCCTCATTAAGGCAGCTGGGCAGCTCGCGTAGCGCGCAGCCCACAGCCGCAGTGGAGCACGTGTGGCTGCCGCTGCGCCCATCGCATCCAATGCTGGCGCCAATCTTTGCGCCACAGATGAGCAGATTCCGTTGACTTCCAGGGTGGTGCCTGAATGTCATGAGTGGGCGAGGACACGTGGAGGTGATGGCTCATTAGCCGATCGACGGGTCGATTAGGATCTATTAGACTGGAATCAGATCTTCATTCCCTCAGCCCGTCCATCCTGCATCCCGCTCGCACAGAGTAGTAACCAACAAGACTTCGCTGTTGTGAGTAAGGCGACTGATCGGTGCAGTGGGCGGCCCACCGCTTCAGATGGACAGGAGGATGCTTCGATACACCTTGGTCGCTACCATCCCGCCCGAAATCAACATGGATGCTCGTGCACCAGCTTGCCGTCCGCGCGTGGAAGAGTCGTGCTCCAAACGTTATTCTCGGTCGGCGTTTCGACTGGCGTGCCTTGACACGTCGACCTCGCCGCCCTCCTCTGGCCGTGCGGCTCTCGCACTGCACCGATTCCCACCATGCCGCTATCAGCCAGGGCACATCCCGCACCCAGCTCGGACATGAGCACCTGTTTCATCCGCCTTTGACAGCTCCAATGGCCGGCCGCGGGCAAACCTAGATTCCTCGGGGTGCGCGGCGAGCAGCGATGTGGAACGCGTGCCCATCTTGGCTGCCTTTGACACGATGCATGCATGCATGTTGGAATGCGGATCGCGTCCCCGACGGTAATTATGCGCGGCAGGGAGGAGCAGGTGATGGTCTAGGTGATATGCAGGGCTGCGGATGGGGCGACACAAGATAGCTCGAGCGCGAGACGTGAAACCGAGGGGTGGGACCATGATCCCTTCTTGTGCAGAGCCCCACACGTTCCACTCTGTCAAAGTTTGAGGATGGGCGCGTCTATCAGTCACCCGCGACGATGTGAATGGTCATGTTTAACCTCTAGAGCTAGAGTTAGGATGTAGGAGGGAAAGAGAGAGTTTGAGAGAGGAACAGGTGTTGCTGCAACCATAGGTGATGATGGGCGCTGGGAGGGGCGGCGGGAGGGGCGGTGTGTGGGTGGTGAGTGCCTAGACAGATGGTGAGTTGTAAGGAGGGTTGCCTGGATACGTCTGGGCTAAAGGGACTACTAATAGGGGGAGTAGGGAGAGTACAGTAACTAGACACCCCTGAAAGGCCTGAAAGGTTCTCGCCCTCGAGCGGGCACCCACACACCACCCACACGCCACCTGGGCCTTGGGCCTTTTGAGCATGCCGCGGTTGAACGCGTGCCTCCACCTGTCTCCCCGGTATCCTCCCCCACCGTTCATCTTTCCTCTTTCTCTTCTTCTTCATCTCCCTCCACTCCTCCTTGTTCTTTGTCCCCCGACCCCACGCAGGATGATGCTCAGCATGAGCAGTCTCGTCCGGCCCTCCCGCTTCGGCCTCCTCCTCGTCGCCGTCATGGCAATCGCCCTCACCGTCCTCTACAGAGAGCACCTTCCCCCAGTGCCTCCAATGCTCCCAGAGGGCTCCGAGTGGCCGTCTTTCGGCTCCAACCACGAGGCCAAGGCTGTCGAGCGTGCGCGCGCCATGTGGACGTGCGACCGCTGCCTCGTCAACGAGACGCTCTGCGAGAAGTTTGGCACGTGAGTGAGACTGACATGATTGGGCTGACAGCAGTCGCATAGTCGATCTTTCCCGCGCGTTTGACGGGTCCGGTGCGCGCGTGCAGCGTGTGCTGAAGAAGGCTATGGCGGGCGAGCCGATCATCACCGGTGGCATGGGCGGGTCCAGTGAGTCTACCGGCGTCGCACGGTGCGAGACAAGTGTGGCGAGGGCGACTGGGGAACGTGGGGGGGGGGACCGGGGCGAGCTGAGGGCGAGGACGATGCACCCGCAAGCGTCTTACCAACCGGAGCCCTGCTGTTCCATGCTCCAGGCTTCAGGCCGGCGTCGAGACGATGCCAGGAGTCCACGCCGGCCGTAGCCGGTTTCGCCTGCGTCCGACCTTCACCCTTACCGGAGCTGTGATCGCGAACAACATTGCTGACTGCAGTCTCCAAGGGCCACGGCTGCAAGTGCGACCCATGGCACATCCAGATGGCCCAGTGGTGGAACCACACCTTCCCTCACCCGGGAAACTGGCACTCCGACGGTGCTGTCGGCGCGCGTGGCAGCGACTACTTCAAGCGAGCTTCCCCGTACTCTCACTCGCTGACGCCAGGTACTGCCACCACGAGCACCTCGACCCCAATGTCGACATCATCTTCATCGAGACCTCGGTCAACGACTTAATGTGCGTAGTCTGCCCCCAGTTTTTGTCGCCCGCTAATGAACAGGAGCGACGTCAACTTTGACAACTTCGAGGCCCTCCTGCGCGCACTGCTCAGCTACCCCAAGAGCCCGGCCATCGTGATCCTGCAGACGGTCAAGCTGAACAGCCCCATCCGCTACGGGTCAGAGCACCAGTTCGGACTGGCTGGCTACTATGACGTGCCGGTCATCAACATCCGCAACTGGCTCTTCCCGGCGTTCTTCGAGAACACGTCGAGCGTCGAGAACTGGTTCCTGCCCAACGACTTGCTCCACCCCAACGCTGAGGGACATCTGGTCATGGCCGAGCTCATCCAGATGTACCTCTACCAGCAGGTGCGTCTAGCGCCATGCTGCGTGCTGACCGCAGATTTGCTACATCAAGAACAGCCGGCCAGAGATCCCACCAAGCCACGAGACCATCATTACGCAGGACTCCGCCTTCGACATCAACAGCATCCCACCACTGCGCATGGGCCAGCGCTTCAGCCCGGACTTCAAGCCCGAGGAGGACCTGCGCCCACTGTGTTCGTCGGTCGACTCGAAGACGTCGCCGCTCCAGCCCCTCATGTCCGAGACCAAGGGCTGGGAGCTCTGGGAGCAGCCCGGGACCAAGGGCGAGAAGAAGTTCTGGCGCGCGACGGAGGTCGGCGCACTGATCACCTTTGAGGTCGACCTGCAGGTCGGATATGTGTGAGTACGGCCACGAGCCCTCTTCCGCCGAGCTTCCTGCTTACTCCAGCGACGCGTACTTCCTCAAGTCGCCAAAGAACAAGCTTGGCGCCGTCGAGTGCTGGCTCGACGACGAGGCCAAGGACCCGAAGGAGCAGAAGAAGCGGGACCGGCTGGACGGCTTCTGGTCGCGACCCGAGAGCATCGGGCAGTTCCAGAAGTTTGCATTTGGACGCAAGGACTCGCTTCTGCCGATCGGCAAGCACAAGATCCACTGCGAGATTGTCGAGCGCACGAGCAGCAAGGAGAAGGAGCTCAAGGACAAATCGACGTTCCAGTTCATCGGCATCTTCACGGTGTGATCGGGTCTGCGGGCTGCAGAGGGGGCGCGGCGGCGCCGAGGCGATCTTAGAGGGCACCAGGACCTTGTCTTGTCTTGGGTCCATGTCTGTAGAGCATGAATGTCTGCACCTTAGCCAGGGCAGTGGCTTGTCTGGCTGTTTGTCCCATCGCAGTCTCGCAAGCTTAATCTTCTTCTGACATCGCACCGCTTTCCAACATCCACGGCTACTTCCTCGACGCCTTGAGCGCGGCATCCACAATCTCCGCCATGCGGATAACCGCCTCGTCCTCGTCCTTCTGGCCGACGACCTGGATGCCAATCGGCCCGTTTTTGTACGTCTCGGGGTCGTCTACCGTGAGCTCCTCTCCTCCCGGGCACTCACACATCTCCCAGAGCTGCTTGTCCAGCTCGCTGTGGAAACTCTCCCGAGCAACCTTGGGGTCCTTGGCCGGGTCAACCCGCGTGACGGGGATGACGGCGGCAGGGAAGTCGGCGAGGTTGCACCACGCCGTGTACCCGTAGTACTGCAGCCCCCTGAGGGTCTGGGGCGGCGTCGCGCTCGTCGGGCAAATGACGGCGTCGACGGGGCGCCCCGTACCTGTGTTCTGGACAGTGGCGTTCCAGTGGTCCAGCTGCGCCTTGAGGAACCGCTGCTTGCGGTACTGGATCTCCCAGTACTTGGTGACGCCGACCTCGTCCCGCAACTCGGCCTCGGGCCCATTGCCGAGCGGCCCGACCCGCGGCTCACCCGAGAGCGCGAGCGTATCGTACAGGTCCTTGTGCCCGTCCGCCGTCCACACCTCGGCAAAGTGCGTGTACCCCTTACCGGCCTCGTACGCGTTCCACTCGACGACTCTGTGTCCGGCGGCTTCCAGGGCGCGCTTCACCTCGTCCAGAGCGCGCGCGAACGGCGGCGCGGCGCGCACAAACCCGTCGTCGACCATCATCCCGAAGACGAGGCCCTTGCCGCCGCCGTGCTCTGAGAGCTGGTAGCCATCCTCGTTCCACGGCATGCGGAGGGCGACGGGGTCGAGGCGCCACGGGCGGCCGTCGATCACGGCCTTGAAGGCGAGCTTGAGGCCGTCGATCGAGGCGGTCATGGGCCCCAGGACCGAGCGGAGCGAATCCTGGCCTGCGGTGAGCTGCTGGTCCCTCTCGCGCCCTCCCTCGCTTCCACTCGCTCCCGCTCGCAGGCTGCACCGCCACGCTTCGCTGGCCACCACTCACCCTCCTGCGAGTTGCAGGTCCCCTCGTACGGGAAGCGCTGGTACGACGGCCGGAGAGAGTATAGCCCGCTGAAGCCGGCTGGGATGCGCACGCTGCCACCGATGTCAGAGCCGATGCCGAGGACGGAGCCGCGGAGGGCGATGAGGGCGCCCTCGCCGCCCGAAGAGCCGCCGGGTGTGAGCTTGCGCTATCGTCAGTGGTGGGATAAGGGGCCGGGTCGGAGGATGAGCCGCATGGGAAGGATAGGGGCTATGGGAAGAACGGGGGAGGAACGGGGAACGGAAGGAGAGCAGATCAGAGGAGGAGGCCTCACGTTGTACGGGTTGCAGGTCTCGCCAAACACGTTGTTGACGGCGGCGCCGAAGCCGAGGTGCTGCGCCACATTTGTGATGCAGTAGGGCACGGCGCCAGCCTCGACCAGCAGGGTGGTAATGACCGCGTCGTGCTCGGGCACGCGCCCGAGCCACCCCACGAAGCCGAAGCAGCGCTCGACGCCCTTGACGGCGATCTGCTCCTTCAGCGAGACAGGGAGGCCGTGCAGCGGCCCCCTGGTACGGCCGGTGCGCGCGTATTCCTCATCCAGCTCCTTTGCGTGTGCGATCGCGCGGTTGAAGAACGTCTCGGTGAGGCAGTTGGTCTGAGTCAGCCACGCCACCGACGACGTACCAGCTGCTGCGCGACAGCCGCGCGGCGGCAGAAGGCGCGCACGACCTGCTCGGACGTGTACTTCTTGCTCTTGATCGACTCGAGGAGGGCGGTGACGCTTGGCGCCTCCGTGATCTCAATGTCCTCGGGCGAGAGGACGCCCGAGGACGCCGGGACGCCCGACACGTCGAGCAGGTCGGCTGGGACGCTGATGCGTGTTTCCGGCGGAAGGAGGGCGTCGCGCCGCTTGCGCTTTGCGGCGGCCTTGAGATGCCAGTCGGCGTCGGCGTCGGCGGTCATGGTTGAATGCCGTGGATGGGTGGGACGTGGGAAGCGTGGTGACAAGGCAGAGTGTAGATGGGCAAGGGGTGGGCTTGTCTTGGATCCTGTATTGAATCGGTGACCACATCGGGGCTCCCGATATCCATGCCGAGATTAGCATTTCGAGTTGGTGCTGTTGATGCGGATGCCTGCGGAACGCTGCAAGGTGCGGAAGTGCCGCATGGGCTGGGCACATGGCTGGTGCGTGGCTGACTCACATGGACATGGACCTCCTTCGCTTACGAGGTGACAACCCCACAGATCACAAGACCAGGGCTCGAAGGCCGTCGGCCAGCTACCGGCTCGGCCAGCAAGCAACGTCACAGCTGGAGCAGATCTCTGATCGCTGCGCCATTTAGCATATAAGAGTTTGGGAACGTAGGCTGTTGTGCATCCACTCCAACCAGTGAACTTTCCAGCTGCCAACAACCAAAGCAACAATGCCGTGCGTGCCCCCGCCCCCCAGCCTAACCCCAGCGGCCCGATCACCAAGCTCCCCAACGGCGGCGCCCTGCAGGCGCTGTACGCGCACGTCATCCCCAACGCGCCCGGCATGAAGCTCGTGGGCGTCAAGGTCGACTACGAGCCCGGAGGCTTCACCGTGCGCCACCGCCACGGCAACGCGTTCGTCTCCACCGTCGTCCTGAGCGGCTCGGTGACGTCGGGCCTCAACGACGAGGACCCCAAGACGTACGGCGAGGCGGACGGGTGGACCGAGAACCCCGGCGACATCCACAGCGTCAGCCGCAACGCCAGCGACACCGAGAGCGCCAGCTTCATCGCCCACTTTGTCTGCCCCATCGAGCAGGAGGAGTATGTCATGTGAGTCTGCATGGCGGCGGGGGCTGACACTAGCTTTGACTGCCCGAACTGCGAGGTCGCGCGCGACGCCAAGGTCTAGGCGGGGAGATGAGACCGTACAAATTGCCGCAAGGCGGAAGATGATACACCGTGCAAGGGTGGATGCCTCCGCCGGAAGGAGATAACTGATCGCCTGCCCGATGTCGGGCACGCCGAGGGCTGACTCACAAGGCTGAATGGGTGCTGATCAGGCGGAAGGAATGGTCCGGCAGTGTCTCAGACTGCACATCAGCCGGCTCGGCCTCCCTGAGGGATGACGGTGGAACAGGCCGAGGCGTGAGATATATACAGTACTCGAAGGGACATGTCCATCTAGGCACCGCCTGAGCTGCGCATGCTGTCTCCCATCCTCCACGGCCGTATGCATACGACTCCTGACTGAAAGACATTACTGTGTGGTGTGGCAGGGAGGAATGAGGCGTGGGCAGCGGGTGAGTACCCCCTTCGCGCTGGCTCACAGTAGGTCTGGTGTAGGACCCCTCCTCTCACAGCACCGTTCGGCTCAGGATCTACAGTGCAAGGTGGTGCGCAGATCCCAAGTGCATCTTAAGCCTGACGCTATGCATCCCATTATCTGGTATGTTTCACCGCCATAGCCAGGCTGCAGGCCCCCGTGGTCAAGTACAATCAGAGAATACATCAATGAGACAACTAAACAGGCGGTGGGGTCTCCTTGTGCGCAACTACACCCTTCTCACCGTCGCCGATACTCTCGCGGTGGTCGAGGCGGAGCGAGGTGACGCTGGCGGCGTGGCTCTCGCCGCGGTAGAGGGCGTTGATGGCGGCCGTGGTCGAGCCGCGGCGGAGGAGGCCTTGGCGCACGCGGCTCTCCATTTCTTCGGCGGCACGCTCGCGCGCCTCGTGCACCGGGTAGTCGAAGAGGAGGGTGATCTCCTCGAGGGAGAGGTTGCGCGAGTCGATGAGGTAGAAGTAGAAGTAGGCCATGTAGGCGAGATTGATGGCGACGTAGACAAAGTAGTACTGGGGTCAGCGAGGCACCTTGGGCCAGTGTACCCACCTTCCAGGTGATCTTCTCAAAGGCGATGGGGTTGACAAACTGGTTGAAGGCGTTCGAGCCCGTCTGCATCGCCACGAAGAGGGCGAGGCCCTTGGTGCGCAGGTGGAAGGGCTGGATCTCGGTGCAGTAGTGGAACGGGATGGACATCCACGCAATGTCGTACAGGCCGTAGTAGAGGAAGAGCATGGGGATGGACGCGATGCCGAGGTTGACGTTGCCCTTCTCCTCGTAGCCGGCCGAGAAGCCACCGACGAGCGCCATGGTGATGACCATGCCCCATCCCGAGATGAAGAAGATCGTGCGCCTGCTCACGGCCTCGACATACAGCGCTGCGACTTCCGAGACCACGAGGTTCCACATGTTCATGCCGTTGTTAAGATTGATCGTCTTGACGGGGTCCGAAATGCCAACTGACTCGAGAATCGGCGTTAGGTAGTATCCAACCAGGCCCGAACCGTTCCAGTTGGTGCCCGAGGCCATGACGAGGCTCATCATCAGGCGGCGGCGGTTGCCCTTGGAGCGGAAGAAGTCCATAAAGCTGGCCTTGTGCTCGCCGCCCTCGGCCTCGAGGGCCAGCACCATCTCGTTGAACTCGAGCTGCACGAGGGGGTCGTCCTCCTTGCCGTTGGCGTGGTACTTTGCCAGGACGGCCAGTGCCTCGTCGTACTTGCCCCTGTTGGCCAGGAACTGGGTGTCAGCGAGATCTTGGGGTGTCTCCTTGCGCTGTACTCACGCGGGGCGACTCGGGCATCGAGAGCGAGATCAGGAGCACACCGATCGGGGCCAAGATCTGCGCGATGCAGGCCAGCCGCCAGCTCCAGGTGCCGGGGATGTAGAGGCCCGCGACTGCTGTCAGCGTTGTCTCGCTGGTTCCTCACGGCAGAGGTATCCCGAGATGATGGCGCCGAGGAAGAACCAGCCGTAGTAGCTCGAGGCGAGGACTGGGCGGAGGCGCGGGTGCGCAATCTCTTGCAGCAGGGCCGGGGCGACGACCTTTGTGATCGCGCCGCCCGCGCCGAGGAGCACACGACCGCCAGCGAACTCGGCCTGGTTCTTGGAGAGGGCGTTGACGATCGCGCCGATAATGATCAGCACCGAGCCGGTCCACACGGCCGGCTTGCGGCCGTACTTCATGCTGATCCATGAGCCGACAAAGGCGGCGGGGATGCCGGGGAAGTAGAGCGCCGACGAGATCAGGCCGAGCGTCGTGCCTGTCGGGTTGTCAAAGTACTCGTCCCACTGTGGTCAGTAGAGGAGAGCAGCGGGACGCACCTGCGGGATCGACTGGAGACACGCGAGCAGCGACTGGTCGTAGCCCAGGTAGAAGACGCAGAGGCACAGCCCCATGCAGTGGTACACATTCTTGCGCAGGCCCTTGTCTTTGTACCATGTCGGATGTGTGTTGTCTGCATCAGCGGGGCACGGATTGTGGCTTACTCGGCACGCCGAGGATGTGTGTCTTGACCATTTTGGCTGGCGTCGATGGGAGGGCTCGGTCGGGGGGTGCGCAGCCGGGAGAACGGCCTATTTAGGGGTGGGCGGGCTGGACGGGAGCACTGTGTGCTCAGCTCAGCATGCATGAGACTAGCAGGCGCAGCTGGGTGAGGCGCCCAGCAAGCGGCGGCGCCTCGCATTGGACAACCGCGGTGGTGTGGGCTCGGCATGCTTGGTCGGGCGAGTGCATGGTGCAACAGAGGGATCCAGCCAGGTGGGCGCGGATGCGGGGCGGCGGCAGCAGCGGCAAGGGGAGCCACCTACGTCGTTGACTTGAGGTCATTGTGCAGGGGAGCCAAGCTTCGGCTCCCAGCGCGGCGACGGCAATGGAGGCGGCGTCGGCAAGGCGCAGGGTATGGATTGCGGTGGGTGGGCATTGGAGCAGAGGGAGTGGGATGGGGCTGGGATGTAATCATCATTTAAGGCACGATGTGCAGTGTCCAGGGGCGCAGACCAGCGCAGACGGGGGCGCAAAGGGCGCAAAGGAAAAAAGATGCACGGTCACTGTGTATTTCCCTGAAAATGCACGTACCTCGGATGATCGTCACGTGAGTTGGGACACAACCTCCACCAATGACAATCGATTATTCTCCCGCGGGTCACCCAAGATTTGCTCCCGCAGCGACCTGTTTGATGCCCCTTACCCCTCGACCAGCGCTCTCTCCGGGCTACATATGTGCTCCAGCGCTTCGTCGAGACCAGCGTGCGTACACCCGTACGTACACGGTCGTACCTCGTCGCGTCGCATTGTCTCGACCCATCTCCCAGCACTCGCGTTCGAAATACCGCAAGCGAACATGCTCCTTGCCAATCGACGAAAACGATTATCATATCTCAGGGGCGATAGAGACATGACCCCGTGATATGACTAACAGCTGCGCGAGATAAACAAGTGCGGAGGATCATGTCGGTGCTGCACGTCGGAGAAGCGTAGACACGGCGCCACCATGCGCCACCCGAGCATGCTGCCGAGCCTGAGCCGACGAGCGCTTCCCCATCACCGTGTTTGCCACCATCCACAATCTAATCATCAAGGGTCTACCTGTGTAACGCGGGCAGACTGTGCCTCTCGCTGCCCCGCCCGCCAGGATCGGCCGCCAGGCCCGTTGCCAGGTCCCAAAAAGCGCAATTAAGGGCTCGTCCCAAGACAGCGGGCATGACCTCATGCAGGGGGCACGAGGACGAGCTTGCCCGCATACCGCTTGGCCATGAAGTCCTCTTGCGCGGCGCGGATCCCAGACAGCGGATACGTCTTTGAAACGAGCGGGCGCAGTTTGCCGGCTGCGAGGTAGGCGACGAGCGCGGCGAACACCGCGTCGTCCTGGAACGTGCAGCCGAAGAGGGAGAGGTCACGGAGGTAAACTGTGCGCAGGTCGATCTGGGCCATTGGGCCCCCGATCGCGCCCGCCACCGCGTACCGCCCCCCGCGGCGGAGGGACGCGAGGAGGCCCGCTACGGCAGGACCGCCCACGACGTCGAGCACGGCGTCGAACTCGAGGCCCCCGAGGCTTGCGTCGCGGTCAAGGACGTGGGTTGCGCCAGCGGCGCGCACGGCGCCGGCCTTGGACGCGCTGCAGAGGGCCGTGACCTCTGCGCCCCGCAGCTTGGCGAGCTGGACAGCGGCCATGCCGACGCCGCCCGACGCGCCGGTAATCAGCACGCGCTCAGCGCCGACCCCGGCGCGCTGCAGCATCCCCTCGGCGGTCGAGTACGCACAGGGGATGGCGGCGAGCGAGGCGTCCGACAGCTCTGACGTCACCGCAAACACCTCGTCCGCGGGCGCGACGACGTACTGCGCAAACCCGCCGTCGCACTCGCTCCCGAGCGTCCAGCACTCGTAGGGCCGGCGGCCCACATAGTGCCGCAGCATGTTGCGCACGAGCACGCGCTCGCCCACTCGGGAGGGCGGGACCGCGGCGCCCACCGCCTCGATGCGCCCGGCCACATCGGCGCCCTGGATGCGTGGGAAGGTGAGCGGGGTGCCGGACCACGACGCGTCGTCTGCGCCCTGCACCGACGCGAAGCCCTGCTCCCCGCCCGACTCGGTTGCGCCCTCGACGCGCTTCGAGTACCAGCCTAGGCGCGTGTTGATGTCCGTGTTGTTTATGCCTGCCGCCGCGACGCGGATGAGCACCTCGTCGTCGCGCGGTTTCGGGACCGGCACGTCGGTGCGGTACTCGAGCTTGTCGAGGCCGCCGTGGCCAGTGAGCACGGCGGCTGCCATCGTCTCGGGGATTGCCATGTCGTGAAGTGGGTGGATGCAAACCCATGTCGTGACACGCATCCCCTTCATCGTCGCCGCGCCGAGGCTGACACCGCCCGACCACGCTTGGTAAGCCGCCCTGAGGTTGGAACGACAACATTCATCTCGGCCGAGTACTACTTCTGCCACTGATCTACCTCGCCCCGCCGGGCGCTTCTTTGTAACCCTCTCCCACCCTACTCGTCCTCGTCCTTGTCGATGACCGTGGAGCGGAACTTGCGCGCGGGCACGTGCCGGTGCCAGAGGATGTCGAGCTCGCGCACGGTGCGGTCCTTGGTCTCGGGCACCATAAAGTAGACGAACGTGAGGACGCCGCACGCGGTGCCGAACCAGATGAAAGCCGAGCGGCCCTGCAGGTCCCACGCGAGCGGGTTGAGCGAGTAGCTCTGGATGAAGCCCATGGGCACCGCGATGGCGTAGTATGCCGCGCGGGCGATGGCGCACGTCTGCGCGCGGAGCTTGATCGACGACACCTCGGCGACGATGGTGAACGTGATCGGCCCGACGGAAAGGCCGTACGACGCGTAGACGAGCATGAGGAACGTCGCCTGGACCCAGAAGCTGGCTGAGCTGCTGCTCGCCACGGAGGCGATGCCGATAGCGAGTAGCATGACGGTCTGGAAGGTCACGCCCGAGAGGTAGAGCCTGCGCCGGCCGACGCGGGTAACGAGGTGGAACGCGACGAGCACGGCCGCGAGCTGCACGCCGCTCGTGCCCAGACCAAGCCCGAAGGCCTTGTCGGCGCCCATGCCGGCCACAGTGTAGAAGTACGTCGCCATGTTGCCGATGAGCAGGCCGCTCCAGTTCTGAGCGGCGAACATGAAGGACGCGACGAGGGTGCGCTTGCCATCCACACCGCGGAGGCAGGCGGCGAGGGACGCGCCCTCGGTGAGGGCGTTCTCGATCTCGATCGTGCGCGCCATCATGGCCACGACGGCGGCGGGGTCGCGCGGCGACGCCTTGCTCTCGAGGCGGCGGACGACGCGCTGCGCCTCCTCAAGCCGGTCCTTGCGCACGAGCCACCACGGCGACTCGGGGGCAAACAGCATCGCGATGATGAGGGGCACGGGCCAGATCCACTGAAGCGCAAAGGGGATCTTGTATGACCACTTGGACGTGCCGTTGCGGAAGGCGAAGAGGATGCCCGAGGTCATGAGCTGCCCGACGCACCAGCACACCTGGTTCCACATGGTGGCGTGGGCGCGGAGGGGGAGGGGCACGATCTCGGAGGCGTACGCCTGCGCGATGGCGTTGTAGAAGCCCCACGGGAGCCCGGCGAAAAACTGCCCCACAAAGAGCACGGGGAGCGTCTCGGCGAAGAAGGTGATGAAGATGAAGCAGGTCATGGCGACGAGCGCGCCGATCATCGTCCGCTTGTACCCGAGGTACGGCTGGACGTAGCCGCAGATGAGGATGCCGACGAAGGCGCCGATCGTGGACGCATAGTTGCACGCGCTCTGCCACGCCGGGGGCACCTGGTAGCTCCCGTCCGGGAGCTGCTGCCCAAAGTGGCGCTGGAACGCGGGCTGCGCCATGAGGTTGGACACGAGGGCCGCGTCGTACGCCTCCATGACCTGGTGTCAGATGGCTCTGCGGAAGCGCTTACAATGACCATGGACATGACCATGGACCAGAACGCCGCCTTGGGGAAGAGGCGCAGGGCGGCCAGCACGCCCATGTGCTCCTGGTCCTCGGCCGCCACCGCCTCGGCGAGGTGCGCCTTGTTCGCCTCGTGCACGACATGGGCGCCCTTGTCCTCGACGAACTCCTGCCCGGGCTTGTCGTCGAAGCCCTGGATGTCCTGGATGTCCTTGATGTTCGGCGTCGACATTGTTGGTTGTGGGGAACCGGGGCGCACCGCAGGGGTTATTTATCTCTCTGCGAGGTGAGTCCGGCTGTAGCGATATCCCGTATCAGCGGGTCCCCAACGGCCCCGCACCGGCGTAAAGATGGGCATGGTCGCGCTGATGGTGGCGATGGAGCTGCTCCGGAGAGATGGAAGACCGGCTGGGTGAGTGGCGCAGGGGGTCGGGCGTAACTCTGCGATTCCATTGGGTTATCGGGGGTAAGTGTGGTTCTACTCCGGCCTGCGCCAGGGCCGGATAGTTCCTGGGCCAGAGGATTATTCCCGTGTCAGGCTCAGCGCGCCGCCTTGGGGCTGCAGAGGTGAGGGGGATTGCTGAGGTGAGCAGTTGGAGTGCGGCGTCGGGCGAGTCTGGCCCCGGGTTTAGCTGATCTTCGGGCGCTGCCAGGTACCACCTAACGTCCCTGTTCGGTGGGTGGTTACTCCGGGAATAACCTCAGCAGTACAAGTAGTTGTTGCAGAGATCGCCGAGGACGATTAATTATCCCCGTCTGGTTGCTGCCGGGGTGAGTTGCTATCCCCGGAGCTGGCCAGTTGTTAGAATGCGGGCTGAGTTGCTTTCCCCGGAGCTGGCCAGCGTCACAACTGGCCAGCTTCAAGGATGGCCAGCGTCAAGCTCCTCGGTCGGAGATCACCTGCCTGGCATGAGGTCAGCGGTCGGCTCCGTACGACATCTCTCAGGTGAGCTGCACCACTATATAGCTCCACGCGGAGGCTCAGCAGCCACCCTCCCAACTCGCGTCAAGCCCCACCACCATGACTGCCGACACCAACCGCAAGCTCAAGGTCGCGCTCTTCGGCGTGGGCCGTCTCGGCTCGATCCGCGCGCGCATCCTCATCGCCTCGCCCCGCATCGAGCTCGTCGCCATCTGCGACCCCAAGCCCGGCGCGGACCAGTGGGTGACGGACAATATGCCCGCCCGCATCCGCTTCTTCGCCGACCCCGAGGAGTGCATGCTCCACTCTGGCGCCGAGGCCGTGCTCATCTCCACCGCGACGGCGACGCACGCGCCCCTCGTCCTCCGCGCCCTCGACCTCGACCTGCACGTCATGGTCGAGAAGCCGATCGCGGTGGACATCGAGACGACGCGCACGGCCGTCGAGGCCGCGCGCAAGAAGCCGCACCTCAAGCTCCTCGTGCCGTTCTGCCGCCGCTTCGACGACAGCTACCGCAATGTCAAGCGCATGGTCGACGCCGGTGAGCTGGGCGAGGTGCATGCCGTCGAGACCAACTGCCTGGACCAGCAGGACCCGAGCGGCTTCTTTGTGGCGTTCTCGGCGCAGAGCGGCGGCATCTTCGTCGACATGGGTATCCACGACATCGACATTGCGCGGTACTACCTCCAGCCGACGGTCGGCTGCCCCAACCCCAAGAAGCAGGTGGCGCGCGTCTTTGCCGTCGGCCAGACGGCCGTGTACTCTGCCCTCCAGGAGTTTGGGGACGCGGACAACGGCTTCGCCGTCGTCGAGTTCACCAACGGCAAGATCCTCACCTTCCACATCGGGCGCACCCTCACCAACGGGTTTGAGAGCGCCACCCGCGTCTTCGGGACCAAGGGGGTCGCCGTGGTGAACGGAAACTCCACCATCGACCGGGTCGAGATCCGCGACGCGCACGGCGTGCGCACCGCCACCACGCCGGACGCGTTCGTGCTCTACGACAAGAGCTTTGTGCACGACGTCGCCGAGTTTGCCGAGTGCGTCCTGGAGCAGAAGGCGCTCTCGCTCGACGCCGACGACGCGTACGAGGCCGCCAAGATTGCTGCCGCGCTGCAGTACTCGTTCCGCAAGCGGGTGCCGGTGCTGTTTGACGACGAGGGGATGCCAGTCATGGAGTGATTCTGTACTTGTTCTCGGATAGAAGTGCCTATGGACCATATGTGCTGTCGCTTCCTCGTGCTGTCACTCCCTTGTGCTGTGTACACGCGTGTGCCGGTATCCATGTCGCAGTCCGTGCCAACTGCTGATCTCCGCCGATCGGAGGTTGTGGGTCGCCGATCCTGTGTGTGTTAATCGCCGAGTGTGGTCGCGTGTTTGCATGCTTGGATACTGTGCAAAACGGAATCTGCATCCATCTCATCTCGCGGCGGGGCACTGTGTATGTTAGTTCGCCTGTGTGGAAGAGAACAGTGATGGTGCCCGGGGGGCTAGGCATTCTCGTCGTCCCCGATCTCCGACATCGGAGAACATACTCGGCGCCAACAGAACCCCGACGCTGGGTATCGTTCCGGCCCGATGTCATTGTTCCTCTTCTCCTCGTCCCCACTCACCACGCAACCACGGTCCTCCCCCGCCTAAGCCCGACCCAACCGCTCGCGCGTTACATTCACGCTCGTTCTCCGACGTCCCCAGGACACTGAGATCCGATCTCTTTGTTATCAGCTTTCCCCGGCTACCCTCAGGGGCAAGTACAGTCCGATGCCCCACCCAGCCCACCCCACAGTGGCAGCACTCCGCCTTTCCTCGGACGCACTCCACAACATGGCTCGCACCTCCACAGGCAACATCTCCGCGCATCGGGCCACGACTGTCACACGCCCTTGTCGCCATGTTGACATCCAAGATGTATAAAGCGCCCACGACAGTGAGCTGAAGCCGACATCAAACCTCTCTCTCCCTCTCTCTCCCGACCTCCCGCCTCCCGCAACAGTCACAATGTCCCCCACCGCCGTTGTCGACACCACCCCTGCGGCCGATGTCTCCGACATCGCCGGCCTCAAGGCCAAGGTCGCGGCCAAGCCCGCCCTCCCCGACAACTACATGTACGACTTTGAGTACAACCACGCGCTCCCTACCACGGATGCGCTCGGTACCAAGGTGCCCGAGGACACGGACGCGACCAAGGTCGCCGAGGAGCTCCTCGCCGCGCTCTCCTCTGCGCTCTCCAAGGGTGACGCAGACGCCTTCACCTCCCTCTTCCTCGAGCACGGCGTGTGGCGCGACAAGCTCGCCTACACCTGGGACTACCGCACCTTCAACTTCCGCGCCTCGATCGCCAAGGCCGCCGCCGACCTCCTCCCCTCGACCCGCGCGAACAAGTTTGAGCTCTTCACCCCCCTCCCGGCCATCCAGCGCCCCTACCCCGACCTGGAGTACCTCCAGTTCTGCACCAAGTTTGACACGCCGCTCGTGCACGCCACCGCGATGGTCAACGCCGTCTTCACCAAGGAGGGCTGGAAGATCTGGACCCTCCACACTGTCGCTGAGGACCTCATCGAGTTCCCCGAGCTGCCCCCCGCCGACGGACACATGACCGGCGACATCAGCTTCGAGGCCCAGCGCGAGAAGGACGACGACGAGATCCGCCCCGACGTCCTCATCGTCGGCGGAGGCCAGAACGGCCTGGCCCTCGCCGCCCGCCTCAAGGCCCTCGGCGTGCCCACGCTCATCGTTGAGCGCGCCGCCACAGTCGGCGAGGTCTGGCGCAAGCGCTACGAGTACCTCTCCCTCCACTTCCCCCACTGGGCCGACCACCTCCCCTACTTCCCCTACCCCGAGCACTGGCCGACGTACACCCCGGCCCAGAAGCAGGGGATGTACATGGAGTGGTACGCGCAGGCTCTGGAGCTGCCGATCTGGGCGAGCTCTTCGGTCGTCGACTCCAAGCAGGACGCCAACGGCTGGACCGTCAACGTCAACAAGGGCGGCATCGAGGTGCGCACCCTGCACCCGAAGCACGTTGTCATGGCCACCTCGCTCTGCGGCGTGCCCATGACCCCGCAGGTGCCGGGCCTCGAGCAGTGGAAGGGAACTGCGCGCCACTCGACCGCGCACGACTCCTCGCGCAACTGGGTCGGCAAGAAGGTGCTCGTGGTGGGCACCTCGTCCTCGGGCTTTGACACGGCGTACGACTGCGCGCGCCGCGACATCGACGTGACGATCCTCCAGCGTTCGCCGACCTACATCATGAGCCTCACCCACTCGGTCCCCCGCGCCATCGGCGGGTACGAGCCGAAGAACGGCGTCCGCCCCGACCTGGAGGAGCAGGACCGCATCGCGTTCGCGATGCCCGTCGGGCCCGGCGAGGAGCTGGGCCGCCGCAACGCCGAGGTGCTCGAGAACCTCGACCGCGAGCTCCTCGACGGCCTGAACGCCAAGGGCCTGCGCACGTGGCGCGGCCAGCGCGGCACGGGCAACGGCACGCTCGGCCAGACCCGCAACGGCGGCTTCTACTTTGACGCCGGGGCGTGCGAGCAGATCATCAACGGCAAGATCAAGGTCGAGCAGGGCGCCATCGAGCGCTTCACGGCCGACAAGGTCGTGCTCACGGGCGGGCGCGAGCGCGAGTACGACCTGGTCGTCTTTGCCACCGGCTTCTCCAGCACCGTCGACAGCGTCAAGGCCACGCTCGGGGAGGAGATTGCCAGCCGCTGCGGCCCGATCTGGGGTATCGATGAGGAGGGCGAGTTCCGCTCCGCCTACAAGCACTCGGGCGTCGACAACCTCTGGATGATGGTCGGCTACCTCCCCTACACCCGCTACCACTCGAAGCGCCTCGCCATCCGCCTCAAGGCGCTCATCGAGGGTGTCTCCCCCGCCCCTTACACTGCCTAGAAGCTTTCCGATAGATTGTGTTTTCCATTCTCCTCTCCATACTCCTCATAGCGGACTTTGCGGGTGGCTGGTGCTCCCCGGTGAAATGTAGATTCCTGAAGCCTCGCGCCTTCGTTGAGAATGATGGACTAACAGCTGTGCCTAGTAGCGCAGTGGGAGCGAACGGAGTACATTGCTGAGTGGAGTTCCTGTTGATCGGAGATCAACAGGCGTTAGGGGTTAGCACTCACGCTCTGTAGACGATGCACTGAAGTTCTCTCCTTCAAAAGGCAGTGTCGCAGGTCAGTTGGCACCCTCGGCAGGTCTGTCGTAAGCCTCGCACCTACAAACATACGTGTGGCCTGCCTGGCTCCGCACACGCGTGTGGTCTACAACGCTGTACACGAGTGGCTCGGTTCGCTTGCCACATGAACACACCGCGAGACCTTCCAGAGATGCGCGGACAGCAGACAGCGGACTGTTTGCCGCCCACCTCGCATACCCAAGCTCTGACAGCCGCAGCGGTAACTCACGGACAGCAGCACTCCCCGGGCTCGGTCGACGGCCCAGCTGGCCCAGAGCACAGCAGGCCCGACCCCACCACAGGCTCGACCCTGTCGGCTTTAAGTGACCCCGTGTTCGCCCCACGCCGGCTTTCAGGGCCGGACATAAAGGTCTTGCCCGGTCGGTCCGATCTGACGTCCGGTACTGAAATATCCCCGAGGTGGGCTGACACCGGCCACAATCTCGGTTGAACGCCATCGACCTTCAGCATTGCCTTAAGATGTAGTCTCCTCGGGCAGTCACCCCAGCTCCCACACGACCCAGTACGCCATGCCCACGTCCACGACCCTCCCCTCCCACTTCCAGCTCAACACGGGCGCCAAGATCCCTGCCGTCGCGCTCGGTGAGTAGACACATTTGCTTCTTCGATCGGCCTGAGCTGACGGTAGGCACCTGGCAGTCCGCGCCCGGCGAGGTGCGCAACGCCGTCGCGTTTGCCCTCAAGAACGGGTACCGCCACATTGACGCGGCGCTCATCTACAAGAACGAGCACGAGGTCGGCCAGGGGATCAAGGACAGCGGCGTCCCGCGCTCCGAGATCTTCATCACCTCCAAGCTGTGGAACACGCACCAGCCCGACGCGGCCGCCGGCCTCCAGGCCACCCTCGACGCGCTCGGCACCGACTACCTCGACCTGTACCTCGTGCACTGGCCGGTGCGCCTCGTCCCCCAGGCAACGGGCGACCCCCTCCTCCCCGTCCTGGCGGACGGCACGCGCCCCGTCGACAGGACCTGGGACCAGGCCGAGACATGGCGTCAGATGGAGGCCATCTACGCCAGCGGCAAGGTCAAGGCGATCGGGGTGTGCAACTTCTCCATTCCCTACCTCGAGGAGCTCAAGAAGACGTGGACGGTCGTCCCCGCGGTTAACCAGTGCGAGCTGCACCCCTTCCTCCCGCAGCACGCGCTGCGCAAGTACTGTGCCGACCTCGGGATCCTGATGGAGGCCTACTCGCCCCTCGGGAGCACGGGCGCGCCGCTCATGAGCGACCCCGAGATCGCCGCGATCGCCGAGGCGCACGGCGTGTCGCCCGCGACCGTGCTCATCTCGTACCACGTCAACCACGGCACCGTCGTGATCCCCAAGAGCGTGAGCGAGAAGCGCATCGCGGCGAACCAGACCGTCATCAAGCTCTCGGAGGCCGAGATGGATACCCTTGACGGGCTTGCGGCGGCGGGCAAGGCCAAGCGCATCAACACCCCGCTCTGGGGCTGGGACCTGGGCTTTGACGACTGGTACGGCCCGGTCGCGAAGTAGATGTGTAGACATGTGCATGTATTCCGATTATTTGAACTTGGCGTGGATATCCGGGAGCTTTGGGCCCCGATCTGCCGGCGGGGTCGCGAGTATGAAGCTTCTTACTCCATCTTCCGACATCGGCGCAAAGTGAATCAGCAGGCGAGTGGCACCACCCGTGTCGGAGATGAGAGGACGACTGGGTCAAGGCCATCCGACTAGGTGGGCCGCAGGGCGGGGAGGTGCCAGAGCCTTGCTATGTGCATGCGCAAACCTCTGGGCGACCTATTTGGCCAGCCAGGAGTGCAGAGCAGTCCGTCTATCATGAAGTTTGCATATCATGAAGTTTGCATGGCGGTACAAGTATCTAAACCACTCAGAACGTGCCCTTGAACCGTCCGCGCTCGAGACCCCGGTAACCAAGCCCGCTAATGCGGTACAGCTTGCCCTTCTCGGTCCTGTCCGCAGGGTTCTGGTTATCCGTGTCACACTTGGCCGTGGTGATGTACAGGTCGCCCAAGTCGTCGCCGCCGAAGATGCAGCACGTGACGTTCCAAGCGTTGGGCAGGTCGATCTCGATGTCGATTGCTGCCGTCTCGGGGTTGAGCCGGATGACCTTGCCGGCGCACCAGCGGGCGCTCCACACACCTCCCTCGGCGTCGAGGCACATGCCGTCCGGGTATCCGACCTCGGGGGTCTTCATGTCGGAGAACACCCTCCGATTGCTCATCGCGCCCTTGGCAAGGTCGTAGTCGAACACGGTGATCTCCTTGACCCACGAGTCGGTAAAGTACATCTTGCGCCCGCCGTCGAACCACGCCATCCCGTTCGTGCACGTAATCCCGTCCAGCACGAGCGGCGCCTCGAAGCCTCCCGACGTCTGGCGGAGGGAGAACATGCGCCCGTCGTGCGTGCCGATCGCGCCGCCCATCGTGCCAGCCAGGAAGCGGCCTGCTGGGTCCACCGCGCCCTCGTTCAGACGGGCCTCCTTCACCCCCAGCTTGCCCGTCACCGTGGCCGTCTGGATGACATCGTAGGGCTTGTTGACCATCATCGGTGCCTCGGAGCGCGCCTGTGTCGGCTGGGGGAGCGAGGTGGGCGGGATGAAGGCAAAGTTGTCCTCCACGCTGGCAACGAGCTACCATCAGCGGCGCTTCCGGGGGCAACTCACGCCCTCGCCCTCCTCAAGCAGCGCGATCGCCGTTACATTCTTCTCGAAGTGGCTGACGCCATACTTATCCGTGGCAGGGTCGTAGACGTACACATCGTTCCGGTCGATGTCCACAAAGTAAAGACGCTTGCTCCGCGAGTCCTGCCGTCAGATCCCTGCACACAGTGCGAGCCGCGAGGGACTAACCCAGACACAGCCCTCGCCGAGGTCCATGTTGAGGTCGAGCAGCGGCTCGGTGACAGTGTACTTGGCGATAGTCATGGCGTAGTGGTTCTGTGTGAGAGGGTGGGTGGACAGTAGGGAGAGACATCCCCCTGCGACCGCTTGATATCTCTCTGGCGGGACCTCGACACCGTCCTCCCCACCTCCGTGATGCGTCGGGCACCGAGCCGGCATCGGAGATCGTCTCTCCCAAACCGGCCCTAATGGTATTTGTAATCGGGCGTAAAAATCCTAAGCACGGGTTTAGCGCCGACTATTGTTTACCCGGAACCATCGGACCGAAGCCAAATAACCTCCACGCCCATCTCCGCGCACCTCGCATCCTCTCACCCACCCACTCCTCATGCCCGATATCCTCCCAGCACCGGGCTCCAAGCGGCCCTCCACCGCCGATGTCAGCGTACCCAAGAAGAAGCGGAAACAGCGCAAGACGTTCGCCTGCGCAGGCACGTATCCCGGCCTCCCCAGCTGATGCCAGAATGCCGGCGGCTCAAGATGAAGTGTGATCGGCAGGGTAAGCTCCCCACGCGACGTGGCTAATGACAGTGCCGTGTGCACACTGCGTGCGCCGCCGGTGTGCAGGCCTGTGCCCGGACGGCGTGCAGACGGACGGACTGCAGCTGTGCGTGCGTGCGAAGCAGAGCTGACTGTAGGCTGTCGGAGGCGTCCAATCGCCACCGGGACGAGGCCCGCGAGGTCACCGACCCCGCCAGCTCACCCACCCACTCGCCCGTGCGCGCTTCACCCCCAGTGCGCGGTGTCACTCCCATCTCGCTGCTCGCCACCGCTACCGCCTCCAACGCCATGCCCGAGGTGCCCATTGCGGCGCTGCCGGATCTCACACAACCTTCCTCGACCTCGCCCAGCTTCCCCTTCCTCGACCCCGCGTCATGGCGTAGCGTTGAGTCCGGCGTGAGCCAGCCTCCGGTCCATGAGGAGGGCGGCTCAGGGACGCTACTGATGGCCAACGGTGGACGGTCAAAGTACCTCGGCCCGAATGCGGCAAGCGAGTGGCTGCGCGACGTGGGTCGGCCCCGGTCCACGCTGACCACAGCAAGAAACGCGTGAGCTCGACGATCTGCCGGCTCCGTCGCGCGTGCCGTCCCCGAAGGATATGCCGATCGGACTCAACCCATCCTTCCCGTTCGCTACGGCCGTGCCGACGACCATGGCATACCTAATGTCCAAGCTCCCGCCGCGCGAGGAGGCGAAGGCCTTCACCGATGCCTACTACCGCTACTTTGCCTGGCAGTGAGCTTCAAATTCGTTCACAGCAGCTGACTCAGATACGATGTCGTTCCTCGGCTTTACTACGAGCCTATCTTTGAGCGGGTGTATGCTGCCGTCGAGGGTAACGACGAGGCGGTCAGCCCGCAAGAGCTCGCTCTGCTTTACGTCGTCTTCGCGATGGGCGCGCTGTACAGCCTCGAGCTGCCGCCCAACGACCCCGTCGCGACCGAGTACCACGCGCTGTCCAAGGCGTGCTTGGTCAAGGGCAACTTTCTCGTCAACACCGCCATGTCAGGGGTGCAGACCTTGGTGAGCTAGTTTACACCTGTGGAGAAGCTGACCGCAGCACATAATGGCGCACTTCCACCTGTCAGCTATGGGGTTGCGGTGGAGCTGACGACAGGGAGACAGAAGAGGGCAGGAACGGCGACCCGGCGTGGCCGCTGTGGGGTCTAGCTATGCGCATCTCCCAGGCAATGGGCCTCCACCGTGACGGAGAGTCGTGGGGATTGCCACCAGAGGTCATCGAGGAACGGCGGTGAGTCATCATCACGAAGAGAGACCCCTGCAGCTGCGTGAACGGTGCGGCAAGCTGACATTAGACACGTGTTCTGGGAGTCGAACGCGGCGGACATCTTCCAGGCTAACAACTTCTGTCGGCCGTGAGTGGCCTGAGGAGACAATGTTGACAAGGAGATGCTCCATCTCACCAGACTACGTCGACACCAAACTGCCCAAGGAGAGGAGCACCGTGGCGGTGGACGGACGTGGGTACTTCACACTCAAGTGGGAGCTCGCGGTGGTCTGTGGCGAGTACGTTTCTTGTCAGCCACCAGCTGCAACTGACTCCCAGAGTGCTCGACCTCAGCATGAAGATCCATAAGCCGCTCAATTCGGGCGTCCCAGATCTCCACCGTCGACTGTGAGCTGATGGTTGGAAACTCAGCTGACGACCAGAACCGAGTTCGAAAGCAGCATCCCCTACCCTCTACGCTGCCGCTCAGCCCTGCTGGCGTTGCCTTCTCGATATGCGGACTCAGAGTCGGCGATCCGCGACAGCCCCGAAGTGCACCGTCGTGACATTCACCGCACGTTCCAGGTGAGCTTAGGCAACATTGGCAGCTGACCACAGCAATGCACTCTCGCCGTCAACGTTTCCGAGTCCTTCCTGTTCCTCCATCGCCCGAACTTCGTCAAGGTCCTTCGGGAGCAGAACGACGACCCAACCAAGTCGGCATATGCGCAGTCATTCTTCTCCATCCTGGAACGGTGCAATGTGAGGTCTGTATTGGCACATGTCACTGACTTCAGGTCATGATCGTGGTCGCTGCAACTGTGCACAGCCTTTTCCCTGCCATCGCCGTCCGACACTGGTTCTTCTGGGTGCGTCATTGTACTCCTCGGCTGACATTAGCACCACACCTTCAACTCTGCTGTAACGATGGGCACGCTCATCATCCGCAACCCTCAGAACACACTCGCGCCGTACGCGCTCACCCTCATTGACTCTACCATCCTCCTGCTGTCCCGCGTCATCGTCTCCTGGCCATCACCGCGCATGGCCAAGAACCTCAAGTGGCTGCATCGCCTTCGTGGCCGCGCCGCCGCCAAGCTCTCGACGGTCACACCCAACCCAAACCCGGCGCCACCTGCTGTTGGGACAGAGAGCGGCTCGGCTTCGGATGACGAGGACGTTGAGCTCGTCGGCTGGTGCACCCGCCTGGTCCAGCGCGGCGCAACGGGGTCACAGACTGTCCGCACGATCCTCTCCAAGTCAGCTCCATCACCCAACGTGTTCTCATCGCCCAACACCGAGCTCAGCTCGCTACTCGACGCTGTCATCCGCAATGCCAATGTCGACGGAGGCACATCAGGCTCCGGCCTCCCGATCACTTCGCCGAGCCAGACGGACCCCAACACGGACACCTTGGTGCGTTCAGGGCCTTGAGGCTCGCTAACACCAGCTACACGAGTTCTGGGACCCGATGCTTATGATGGTCCCGTCGGACAACCTGGGCATCCCATCTGGCGTCAACGTGAGTCAAGTTCTCGGTGTTTTGCCAAGCTGACAGCAGTCGACTTGGTGGGAGTTTGACACGGGAGCTGCCCCGCTGCCGGACGGAACCGGGTGATGGCCTCCGACGTGCAAGCTCGACCTGACATTCCATGAACCGCGCTGCCGATCACAGGCCTGTGTGGGCTCCTACTGTCTAGTACCTCCCACGCCCTTCTCTCTGTACATTTTGTATGTATACCACATGTAGACGAATCCAGATCGACTACCGCCAGGGGACGGAAGTTGCGCCCTCACCTTCGAGCATGCCCGTCCAAGCCTTCTTGGGAACCCAACCGGCGAATAAGAGCAAATGGGTAGCCCTGTCAAGTGCCAGGAACCCAAACGGCCGGTCAAACTTGGCGTAGACAAAGTATCGCTTTGGGGGAGGCGGTTTTGGTATCCGCAGTGGTGCTGCACCCTTGGCCTGCCTCATATGGGTGTAGGCAGCAGTCTCGAATCCCTTCTCGTCAAACCCCGCGCGGGCAGTCTGCAACCCAGATGAGACCATGAGGGGCATGTTGCTGGCTATCCCCGGAAAGTGGTCGCCCTCCTGTGCCGCCTGCGCGAGTCCAAATGCCTCCCCTACGAGGTCCGTCTCCGCCGTGATATCGAATGGGGGCGTAGTGAGCTGGACGTACGGATCCTCGCCTCTCTGGGCGCCCTTGAATCTCCTGGCCTCGATGTGAATCCCTGGGCCAGGCTCCTTGTTGCCGGACCACACCAGTTGCTTGGTGAGGACCTGGCCGCGCCTCCCTCGGACCGTCTCAAGTCCAAGGGAGAGCACCTCGCCTGCCGGCGCATCAGGCCTCCCGAGGACGAGGTACACGTCCTGCGCGCGCGCGTCGGCGCCGGCCTTGCCGTCGACACGCACCGTCGACACCTCGGGGGAGACGCGGATGATCGTGGGGTCACGAGTGCTGCGCACGAGACAGCTCCCCTCTCGCTGGAAGGGCTGGGCCCAGCTAGTGCGCATCGTCACAGCGCTCGCGAGGAGGAGGAGCGTGGTCGTGTCCGCCTCGACCGTGAGGTCGGGGATGATGCCCTTGGTCTGCTCCCGTGCCCAGCGGGTCAGCGCCGCGCGGTCCCTATCCGGCTTCCCAGAGAGCACCTGTACCGTCGCGGTGGGGAGGGCGACGAGCCACTCCTCGCGCACCTCGACGAGGCGCGAGATCCAGACCCCGAGGGCCGAGCCTGTGCCCGCGCTCGAGGCGAGCACGTGGGGCACCTTGAGCGCCGTGTCCGTGAGGGTCACGTCCTCCGGGGCGAGGCAGAGCGCCGCCTCGAGGTCGGCGCGTACCGGGGGGCTCGCGACGTCCGCGAGGATCGCGAGGAGCGGCCACACGCCGACGGGCGAGAAGACCGCCGCGCCGTCCCCCAGAGAGGCGAGCCAGCGGCCCGTGAACCCGTCCACGGCGTCTACGGGGATCGTCGCGTCCGGGTGCGGGGTGATGGTCGAGCGGGGCTGGGAGCGTGGGAGCTTGAAGAACCGCATAGTGGTGCTGGACGACGTGATGAGTCGGCGGTTCTTATAGCCGGGAGAAGTGACAGGCGGTGCCTACCGTTACCAGGAACAGTGCAGCATGACGCAGCGGTGCTTCCGTCGGGTTGTCTGTGCATCAGTGCAGCAGTCGGCGTAGCTTGGTTAGGTAGGCGGTTGAGTGGTTGTGTCCTAGATGGTTGTGAACAATCGTCTCGGTGCGGGGACATACAGTGTACCCACAAACCTCAAAACTTGCGACAACCAACCATTTCAGCGATCCCACCGTACCTCCTCCAAGGGCTATGACCTGCATACGCTCGCTACACACACCCCTCACTCCTTCCGCCTCGCGAACAGCGACTTGATAGCGTCGACTTCGGTCGGTGGTTTCTGGCGGGGGGTCGGAGGGCGGCGAGCACCCTCGGGCATCGGCGGGGTCGGAAGCGCGCCGTTGCGTGCCAGCAAGGCCATGGACGACGACTCCCACTCGGGATTGTACGAGGGTGGAATCATGTCGGCGTCCGGGCCGAGGACATGCAGCGTCCCTGCGTCGGCGGCCTGTCGTGGGCGGTGCGAGGTGGACGACTCGGACTCAGCCGAGGTGGTCGCGTACCCCGAGCTGCCGTAGGGCTCAGACGTCGAGCCTGACTTGGAGAACGCGGAGCGGAGCTTGGAGAACGTGGCGGAGCCTGCGGGGTGGCTACTCTGGGACATGAACGGCGTCGGCTCGGGGCCGTACTCGGCGTCACTGTCGATGTCGATCGGGGTGTGGCGGCCCGAGCCAGCCAGGCGGTCCTTGCGGCGGCGTATGAGCCAGACAAGCGTGGCAAGAAGTACGGCTCCGAGGACACCGCCTACTACTCCCCCTGCGATGGCGCCGGGGCCGATCTTCGACTCGCCTTTGGCGTCACCCTTGGTATCGCCACTGGTATCGCCCTCCGCATCACCTTCGGGCACCCCCGCGGTTGCCGTCTGGGTGTCGTTGGCGGCACTGGGATCGCCCTTCCATAGCGTAATAGTGGACGGAGAAAACGCTTCCGGGTTGTTGCCCACGCCATTGCCGCGAAGGTTGGTGAGTGTCATGGTGTAGTTCTGTGCCGGGTCTAGCGCTGCGAGGTAGTACGTCGCGTTCGGGACACTCCACGGCGAGTAGCTGGAGAACTGCTCGCTCGAGCGCCGGCCGGGAGGGGCTGGGTTGAACTCCACTTGGAAATCGCCGTGGTTCCACGCAGTCGTGCCGTTCAGCCGGATGTAGACATTTCCTCCTCCGAGGTCGTAGCTCATACGAGCATCCTTCTCGGCTGTCCCAATGCGCGGGTAGTTGCGCGAGGCCCCAACGCCCGGAGTCCCCATCAAATAGGACGATGTCCACTCTCCCCTCTCGAGCCGGACACCCGAGCCCGCGTGAAGCCCCTCCACCTTGCCGCCGTCCACCGAGGCCCCGTGTACCTCCTCCCTTAGATTGATGTGGGTAGCGTCTCTGGCCGCCTCACGTAGTTGGTCGGGAGACCCACTGACGTTGAGCGTTGTCACAATGTACGTGATCGTAACATTCCCTGCTTCTGGGATGAAGGTGACTGTCTGGTTCCCGCCCTCGGGGAAGTCGTGGAACAGCAGCATTACTGGGCTGTTGAAGTCGACAGGGGTCATCTTCCCAGTACTGCCTTTCAAGCCGGTGCCCTGTTCGTTTGCGATGGAGGCGGAGCCGTACCCCTCTGTCCCGGGGTACGACCACCAACCCCAGAACTCGATGCGGGTGCCTACAAACGTGTGGCGAACGTGCACTCGTTCGCTGAGAGGAACTGTGGCATTGTCGACGGAGTCGGTAGGCTTGGTGTGGTAGCGGAAGCCGACCCCCCGTGGGACGGTGCCGTTGACATAGTTGTTCCAAGAGGACTCGGTCCACGAAGCGTTCCACGTTGTACTAGGGTTGCCGTGGGCGGAGGGGAACCATTCGAGCTGCGAAGAGGACACGTCGAGTTCCATCTTGTATGGCGACGATGTGGCCTGAACACATGGCGTGAGGGGAATGAGAGCAGCGACCCCGACCACGAGGGCGGTCCAGGGGGACATCTCGACCGCGGTGGCCGAAGAGGACTGGCGGGATGATGGGGGAGGACTGCGGTGAAGGGGGAACAGCGATGGCAGGGGCGCAAGGATGAGGCGATCGTCGCCGGCGCCGAAAAGGTCGATGTTGCGCGTCGAGGTGAAAGGTTGTGTGTGTAAAGAGATATGGCTCGACAAAGAGAAGGGCTGGTGAGGGGTGTTGCGGAGGCGAGAAAGGTGGATGCATGCTCCCCACGGCTGGTACTGTCAGTGTGAGCTTGATGTCGCACTTCCCCTCCAGTCCTGTGCAGACCGGAGAGGTCTGACCTCGTGCATCGCATCAAGACCAGCAGGAAGGTCCATCCGTTCCAGATCATCCGGTGTTAGCGGACAGCGGAGAGGTTGTTGTGATGATTGCTCGAATGGATCAGTGGACGATGTCCCGAAAATGAGGCACGCGCTTGGCCTGAGTACCCCTTGCCGCACTAGGGTGAGGCTATGCTCGCCATTAGCACGGGAGAGCGCCGAGACTCCGTAAACATCGGACAATGGCGAGGCAGGTAGGTGATGGCGAAGTGCTGCAAACTGCACAGGCACTCTGTCAACGTCTGAAATACCCATGCATATTCCAACCCTGCCCGCTGATCTCGTCTCCAACTGGGAGGCTGCTGCCTATGCACACTACAATACTCTTTTCCTCTGCGCGGCGCGTAAACTGCGCATTGATAAGGTCCGCCCCGTTCGGCTCCTCGCGCTGCACGGAGCTGCGCTTCATAGAAATGCGTGGTGCGCACCCTCAGGCATCTGAGGAGGCGCGAGGCCGCCGGCACGCCCGAGCAACGCTGTCGACGACGTCTCCCACTCCGGGTTAATGGTGCATTGGACAACGTCAGGATGGATGTGAGTTACGCTTGGCGTTGTATACCCTTGCCTCACCCTGGTGAGGCAAGGCCAGCCGTCACCCGCGACGAAGCGCAGCGTCGAGACTCCACAAGGATCGGACGAAGCCGAGGCAGGTTGGGAATAGTGCTCCGCCTCCGCCAGCGCATTGAAACCATCCTACATGCTCGAATGTCCTGCCCGCCATGGTGGGTCATGCCTCAAGTGGCTACTACCTATAAATGCACATTACAATGCTGTCCCCTTTTACTCGGTGCGGCGCGTAAACTGCGCCTTGATCAGGTCCGCCTCGTTCGGCTCCTCGCGCTGCATGGAGTTGCGCTGATGCGCGCCCTCGGGCATCTGGGGCGGTGCGAGGCCGCCAGCACGCGCGAGCGACGCGGTCGACGAAGTCTCCCACTCGGGGTTGTACGAGGGAGGGACCATGTCGTCCTCCTCCGCGGCCAACGGGTGCAGTGTACCGGCGTCGGCAGCCTGCTGTGGGTGCCGCACGACGTCGGGAGGCGCTCCGCCCTTGCGCGGGAGCGCGCCGACGGCGATCGGCTGCGGCTGCGCGGAGTCGCTGGCGTACTGCGAGCCGCCGAAGTAGTCCGAGGTGCGGTCCGTGTAGCCCGACTCGGTCGGTGCGGAGAGCGTGCCCGGGGGCGATGGGTACGTCTGAGGCGAGAGCGGCTGATGCTCGGACATGAATGGCGTCGGCGCCGGGCCGTACGCCGGCTCTGCCTCAACGTCGATCGAAGTGCGGCGACCGGACACTGCGGCGGTTTTCTTGTTGCGCCGGCGCATGAAGAACCAAATGGCGGCCGCAATGAGGACTATAGCGAGCACGCCGCCGACGACGCCACCGGCTATGGCGCCGACATTGGTCTTGCTCTTGCCCGCGGTCTTGCTCTTGAACAGGGTGAGGGTAGCGGGCTCGAGCCAGACAGAGCTGGCAGCCTGGCCTTCCGAGTTGAGGTTGGTGAGCGTGAAGGTGTAGTTTTGCGTCGGGTCCAGCGCCGTGCTGTAGTAGGTCGTGTTGACGACACTCCAGGGAGTGAAGCCCCAGTACTTCTCCTGGGCCCGGCGTCCTGGAGGTGGAGGGCTCACGTCGACCTGGAAGATGCCGTGGTTCCACGCCATGGTGCCGTTGATGCGGATGTAAATGTTGCCCGTGCCAGTGCTGAACTTCATCTGGGCATTGGTGTCGGTCGTTCCGACGCGGGGGTACGTGACCTCGGGCGCGTTGCCCTGGGCGCCGATCGTCGGCGTCTGCTTCCAGTGGCCGTTGGCAAAGTCGACGCGAAGTGGAGCGTCTGGCTTGAGTCCCGTGACTGCCGTGTCGGCGTCGGTCGTGACGAGGTCCGAGAACCAGATTTGCGTGGGGTTGCTGGCCGCCTGGCTGACCTCCTCGGGCGTCCCCGTCAGGTTGAGGGTCGCCACGAGGTGGGTGAAGACAAGGGCGCCGTTTGCCGGGTAGAGACGCGTGGTGTGGTTGCCTGCCTCTGGGAAGTCGTACGAGACGAGCATGGTGGGGTTCTTCGAGTTGGTCTCGGCGCCAGACGCCCCGGATGCCTGTTTGAGGAGGTTGCCCTTGTCATCCGTGAGGTTGAGCGACGCCTGGCCGTATTGGCCTGGGTACGCCCAGTACCCCCAGTACTCGATGCGGGTGCCGACAAACGTGTACCCGACCCACACTTCCTCGCCGCGGGAGTTGGTGGGGCTGTAGTCGCTCTTGTTGTGGTAGTGGAAGCCCATCCCCTGGGGAGCAGTCTCGCGGACGTAGCTGGTCCATGGTGTGCCGGTCCACGAGGCGTTCCAGGTGAGGGAAGCGTTGCCGTCGGCGTTGGGCTGGTAGTCGAGCTCGGCCGAGGTTGATGTGAGGGCGACCTGGTATGGGGAGGCGTGTGAGGAGGGAAGAAGGGCGGCGGCGCCGAACGCCAGGGCGGCCCAAGACAGCATGTTGGCGCCAGAGGAAAGTGGGAAGTGGTGAGGAAGGTGGGGGGCAAGTGGTGACGCGTGTGGGCGTGTGCGTGTGGCGATGAGCCAAGGAGATCAGAGCGTTGTCTGCGCGGTGTAGTGCAGTGTAGGTTGATGGAATGTGTGGATGAGAGATGTGAAGACGGGGGAGGGGATGGACAAGGAGTGGTGGAGAGAGAGAGAAGATGAGAAAGAGACGAGGTCAATGCAGGATGGATGACTGTGAGATGAGCAACTGTGTGTGTCTGTGGCTGGCTTGGAAGCTGCCGACTGCGCCGCGCACCGAGCAAGCAAGGTACACTGCTCACTGCTCACTCGCGCTCTCACCACAACACTGTCGCCCCGTGCTGTGCTGCCGCCGGATGCAGTCGGTCGCCTTGACGCCTCTTCCGCCCCTGTGGCTTCCACCCTCCCCTGGTAGTAACATGCCGACGCCGTCAAAATGCTCTGTTCTGGTGCATCGCCCCCGAACTCCGAGGAGGCAGGGGGGAAGGGTGAGCCATGTCGTCAACCATGTCAGTTCTAATCCGGTCTTAGCGGCGGCGAGGTTGGCGAGGAGAGGAGAGAGAAGGATGAGGAGGATGAGGAGAGGATGAGGGGAGAGAGCAGACGACGAGGTCAAAGCTAAGGTTCAGGATCGACGTCAGGAGGAGGCACTTGGTGTTGCGTTATTGCCCCCTGTCCCGAGAGTGAGGCTATGCTACTCCATTCCTCTCACCCCTCTCCAGTCCGCCCGCACATCTCGGCACGTCGGCGCAACGTCGCCTCGAAGGTATGCATGCATGCATGCCCGCATGCAATGTGGCGCCACGCACACAGTGGAGCGCCGTTCCGCTAGGTCGCGCCGCGCGCGTGTGTCGGGCGAGCCAGCTGTGTCCCTTGCAGGACCTCGGGCCCAAACCGGCAAACCGACATTTGAGGGTGAGCACGACGACGGCGACGATGGCGGGGATGCTGCCAGAGCCCCGACTCGGCCGACTCCGTTAATGCCGGGGTGGGTCACGAGGACTGGCAGCATGAAACGCGCCCTGGCATACCTCGCAGCGGTCTGTCGCATGGGGTCGTACAAAACCAGCCTTGGACAGCACTGCTCTCCCCTCTCCCACTACCCATGCGCATCGCCCACCGCAGGCGTCACCACCGCCGTCGCCAAGGAATGCACATGCAGATTAACTTACGGCCCAATGGCGGTCGCACGACTTTGCTGATCTCAGCATGCCCAGGCACTCTGGCACTGTCTCGGCCAGGCTCGTGGCTCGTGCCAGCCTCCGTTCCCACATCTGCGACAGCCCTGGCCCGGCGCCGCCCCGTCCCCGGCGCGCCCGGACCCGCAACAGGAGGTGAAGAGTGTGGGTGTGGTGCATCTATAGGCTATCTATAGTCTAGTCTCGTCTACTTCTCCAGCTCCTTCTTGGCGGTCTGCATGCTCTTCTCGAGCTCGCCCGTCGCAGCGTCCGCGAGCTTCTGGACGTCGTCGGTGCCGTCCTCGCCTCGTCCCCCGAGCGCCTTGAGGCCCTCGGTGCGCGCGACGCGCACCTGGTTCTTGGCGGCCTCGATCGTCTCGTGCAGGTTCTTGAGAATCGACTGGCGCACCTCGCTCGTCGGCCGGGACACGGGGATGCGGATGCTGTTCCCGTCCTGCTGCGGGCTCATGCCGGGGAGGTTGGCGCTGTGGATCGCCGACGAGACCGCCTTGGCCACGTCGGCGTCCCAGATGTCCACGAGCAGCGTGTTCTGCTTGGCTGTCACGGATGCCACCGACTTGAGCGGCACCGAGCCCGTCTCGGTCACCACCTTGATGTTGTCGAGGATGGCTGGGGTCAGCGGTGGTGTCTTGCCGTGCAGTGCAGGGTGCGGAGGCGCGACGGACGCCAGGGCGTTGTCGACGCCCTTCCGCCGGCACAACTACGCGATGGGGTCGCCGTGCCGAAGGGCGCAGATTGCGTCCATCACCCACTCAACGCCCCGGCCAGTCCCGCCCGTGCCCACTGACTCACCTGGTGACACATGTCCCCGTCCCCGTTGCACACCCTCGTAAACGACACCGCGCGCCCAGTCGACCGCCTTGTCCATCTTGGCCTTGGTCTTCTGCGCGACGGCGTCAATCTCCTCAGGCGTCAACCCCTTCTCCTCTTCGACCTCTCCCTTCTTCCCCTTCTTCCCCTTGTCCTTGCCCTTGCCCTTGCCGCCGCGGGGCTCGTCGTCCTCCTCTGCGTCCTCCTCGACGTCCTTCTTCTTCCCGCCCTTCTTGGACGCCTTGCCGCCCTTCTTGAGCGCCGGTGCCGAGGTGCTGAACGCGCGCGACGACGAGGCCGCGAGCGACGACTGGGCCGAGTGCGAGGGCCCGGCGTGCGGCACGGGCACGGCGATCACGCGGAAGGAGGAGGGAGCGCCGACGGCGCGGAAGGCGCGCGCGGGCGTCGCGGCGCGGACGAGGAGGCGGGTGTTCATGGTTGGTGTCGTGTGAGATGGAGAGATGCAGCACAAAATCAAAATGTCTGGCGGAGAAACAGATGTCATCTCGAAAACTCGGGTGGAGGCCACGTGGGGATTCCTAATGCCGCCGGCTAATGGGGTTAGAGGGAGGGGTAATCGGGTGCGACCTCCTCCGCGACCGAGCGGGGCTGGGCGTAGCTTCTGGCAGCAAGGAACGGCGTCGGCCTGATCACTTCCCGGCTGCAGTCGGCTGCCGCTCGCGTCTGAGGGCCTTCTCTGGCACCAGCTTTGACATGATCCCCGCAAAGGAGAGAGGAGGCAGCTCAACCAGGTGGCGACGACAGCCACAGCACCTCTGAACCTGCACAGCCACTGCACATGCATATCGTACACTGCCCTACTTGCTCTCGACATCCCGCTCAATGTCCTCGAGGTTGGGCATGAGGCGGACGACCTTGCCCTCGTTGCGCGCGTGCTTGCGGAGCCTGGCGTCAGTCCTGCCCTGCCGTGACTCACTTGGCGAGGAGCGCGGTATCGGCCCAGCGCTCGGGCGCCGGCCGCTTCTCGATGGCCCAGTAGTAGATGTCCCAGTCGGGCTCGTCGAGCAGCTTGTCAAACTGCTGCATCTCCTCGACGGCCATGGCGGGGAGGAAGTCGCGCGCAAACGTGCTGAGCAGCAGGTCCGTCTCGAGGATGCCGCGCTTGCGCGTCTGGTAGATCAGGCGCGCGCGGAGCGTCTCGGGCGCCTCCCCCGTCCTGTCAAGGGGCGGGGGCAGCTCCCAGCCGTCCACGACGTCGGTGGGGTCGCGGAGGGCGTTGCGCGCCGCCTCGGCTTCGGCGAGCGCGGGGTCGAAGGGAAGGGGAAAGGGGTCGCGGGGGCGCTCGGGGGCGTTGTGCGCGCGAGAGGAGGAGACGAGGGCGCGCGTGAAGGCGGGCCGGAGGAGCTGGCGGGCAGCGAGGCGGAGAGACATGGTTGTTGTTGTTGCAAGGATGGAGGGGGACGCATCTTTCGACGGCGGTGGAGATCACAGGTGGAGGTTGTGACCGTGGGAAAGTATCAGGTGATTAGGAAGGAATAGGAAGTCACCGAATATGGCGAGCTCACCTCCACCCTTGGACATTGCCGCTCATCAACTGCTCACTTCTGCCGCTCTCTTCATCTTTTGAATGCAACCACACCACCTCCTCCTAGGCGCTACAGTCCCCACTCTCTCCACCATGCCCGAGGTGAGCTCTCTCCCCTGTCCAGCTCACAGCAGCCCACCTACCCCGAAATCAAGCGCGGCGCGTCCCTCCTCCTCGCCTGGCGGTTAGAGGGCAAGAAGGTGCTCCTCGTCGGCGGCGGCGCGGTGGCGGCCTCGCGCCTCGGCTTCCTCCTCGAGGCCGGCGCGCACGTCACCATCGTCTCCCCCGGCCCGCTCGAGGCGTCGCTGGCGCACCGCGTGTCCACCGAGCCAGAGTACGTCACATGGGTCGAGCGGACGTACGGCCGCCCCGACGGGCCCGAGACCCGGGCCGAGGACCTCGCCAAGGACAAGGAGCTGCCCGTCACGGACTTTGACATGGTGTTCACGGCGATCGACGACAATCCGCTCTCGCGCGCCGTGTGCGACGCCGCGCGGGCTGCGCGCGTCCCGGTCAATGTCGCCGACGTGCCGCCCGAGTGCGACTTTTACTTTGGCGCGCAGGTCCGCCGCGGGCCGCTCCAGTGCATGGTGTCGACGAGCGGGGCGGGGCCCAAGGTCGCCGTCATTGTGCGCGACGTCATCGCCGACGCTATCCCCGCGGACGTGGAGGACGCCATCGCCGGCGTGGGGGCGCTGCGCAAGGAGCTGCGGGAGCGGGCGCCCGGCGTCGGCGGCGCGCTCAGCAAGCGCCGCATGCGCTGGATGATCGACACGTGCGACGCGTGGAAGCTCTCCGAGATGGGCGCGATGAAGAGCCCCGAGGTCCGCCAAAAGCTCCTCGACGACGGGTGGGAGAAGCACCGCGTGCTCAGCGCGCACGACCTCGGCGCATCCGAGGCCGAGGTGCAGGTCATCGGCAGCCGGATATCCTCGCTCGTGCGCAGCGAGGCCTTCTGGCCGAGCGTGATTGGCTTTGTCGCTGGCGCTGCTGTGGCGTCTGCGTCGTTCCTTGCCGCCGCGCGGAGGCAGTAGAGCTCTCCACCGCCTTCCCACTGTAGCGTCTAGTACTGTATATGGATACATCTAGCACTCTACTCTGCACGCTTCTACTCGCAGAGCACTCCACGACACCTGCGCTCACCACAAGGTGGGGCGCGCCTTGTCCCGCCCGCCGTTTCGCCGCAGCTTGTCCATCTGCTTGGCCTTGCGGTTGCTCAAAGCCGTCGTCTCGATGGTGCCGTACTTGTCCTCCTTGATCTTGCTCAAGCGGATCGGGCGGTTGCCCACGTACTTACCTGTCGTCAGCTCCGAGTTAATTTGGTAAGCTCACCATCCATCTCCTTCCACGCCTTGAGGAAGTCTTCTGGGTCCTTGAATGCGATAAAACCGTACTTGGCCTGTTGTCAGCGCTTCTTCTGCCAAGCAGCGCACCTTCTGGCTCAACCGGTCGCGCACGACCTTGCACTTGGTGTACGAGCGGTACTTGGCGAACGCCTCGTCGAGCGTGCGCTCGCTCACGTCGTTCGACACATCGCCCACAAACAGACGGTACCAGTCTGGCGTCAGCTGCATCTCCTGCGCCAACTCACTGGGATCCCAGTCCACCAACGTCGGGTCCTCCCATGTGCGTCCGCCCGCAGTGCGGATAACCGTGTCGCGCTGCTTGTTGACCGTCTGCTTCTGCTTGGGCGCCTTGCCGTGCGACGGCGCCTTCTGCTTCTCCTTGGGCTGGAGGAGCTCGGCACCGAGCACCGGCACGTTCTTGGGCGCCGTCGCGCCGCTGCCCACCGACCCGATCTTGTACCCATCCTTGTCGTACTGCGTCGCATCGTACACTGCCGTGCTCGAGGACGCCTCGGCGTTAGCGGCCTCGCCTTCGCCCCACGAGGCCATCATCGACGCAATCTGGTCCTGTGTGTAGCCCTGCTGGGCGTAGTACTGTCGTCAGCTGGGTCGGGAGGGGAGGGGGGAGTGGAACGACCGAGGGAAGGTGGGTGCGCGCCGCAGAGAGGGCCGATGCACGACGACTCCACCAGGGCTCGAGGACCTCTTAGAGACCTGCACAAAGCCCTGAGAAGTCTTGCAGCCCGGTGGTACATGGTTGCGGCGCGCAAAGTGGGAGGAAGGCCATCCTCGGAGAAGGGATGGTGGAGTACTCACCGCTGCCCACTGGACGTCAGCACGTTCTCAAGCAACACAGGCTGGACTTACAGCTGCTTGACGTTCTGCCTCGGAGAAGCCTTGCGCCGACGACGACATGGTGGACGTTGAATGGTGTCGAGGTAGAGAGTTGATGGACGAGTGACGGTGAGGAAGAGCGTCAACATCGAGTTGGGTGGCGATCGACGGACAAATTGATTCCGTCAGATTCCATGGGTGGAGTCCCACACCCACACTTGTCACCGAGTTCGCGACCGTGGGAAAGCTGGTCACGAGAACGTTGACTCTGATGAGCTTTCTGTGGTTTGTACAGGTCATGTAATACAAAGCGCTACTCATCGTGGAGCTTCTCGCAGGGCCTTGTTCTTCTCCTTCAGTATCTTGATCGTTGCCTCGAGGGTCTCGATTGTGTCCGACGCGATCCCAAGCTCCGCCTCGAGCCGGCGCGCGCGCGAAGTCTGATTCTCGTGGCTCAACTCGAGCGCGCGCAAGCGATTCTCGAGGTTCCTGCTCTTGGTCTCTAGCACCTTGTACTGATCGACTATCTCGGACGCCAGGTCCTCGTGGGTGGTAGCTGCTGTCATGAGCTTCTGCTCCTCACTTGTACTTGAGCTTGTCGTGGTCGCGCTTGAGGTCGTGCGCGCGCGACGAGGATGCATCGGCTGAGATCAGACCTTCCTCGATAAAACTCACCGTTGCCGAGAGACAGCTCCGTGGCGACTGTTGTCAGGCCTTCCCTCCTGCAACTACTCACCGTTGTTGGACGAGGACGAGGAGTCATGAGCGCGCGAGGCCCTATTGGCTACTGTCAGCGTACCTCCCGCCGCACACACACCGTCCTCGGCTTCCCACAAACGTGCCTTCTCCTTCTTATCGGCAACAAGTCGCTCTGAGGATGCCAGACCTTCCCCCTACGATAGACTTACCGAAGTTGCCCATGGGGTCGGTCGACCCGATGGCGTAGTCGCGTTCGATCACCTCCACGCGGGTGAGGGGACGGCCCAGAGGCGCGTATCCCTGCTGGATGAAGTAGCGCGCGCGCTCCTCAATGGCGTTGGGGCCGTAAACCGAGGTTACTGCACTCGAATTGGAGCCGCAACTGCTGGCATCGCGACGCGTGGGGAAGGTCAGAAGGTGGGCAGAGGTTAGGCATGATGGATGGTGGAAGAATGGGTGATGGGTGATGGGTGATGGGTGATGGAGTGATGGGTGATGGAGTGAAACGAGATTGCGCGCGCGTCCATTGAATGCAGCACCTCGCTGATATCAAAGGCGCAAGGATTGTGATCGAGGTGATCAAGGTGATCATGCATCATCACCCGTCCGTTGCACACTGCTGCGGACAATCGATGATCTGTGCACGGGGTTGGAAACGCTGGGATATGCGTCGTATATCAGAGGAAGCGGGCAAGGTCACTTCATCTCTCATGATCTCCAATCCACCCACCATGTCCGGCAACCGTCATCAGCGCCCGCCCGACGACAGTTCGGACGACGGTGCATTTCCGCGTGTCCAACTCTGCTGGGAAGACTTTGACTGGGAGGAAGGTGAGTCCGCTCTGCCACCCCACCCTGGCTGACCCCCAGAGGACCTCCTCGGCCTTCGTCCTCGCCCTGCAAAGGGCAATCGCCGCCGTGTCCTCGCGGACAACGAGGATGATGAGGACGGTCAGTTCGTCCTCGGGACCAGGCCCCATCTGATGATCCGAGAGCGGCCTTACGGGTCGTTCGTCGCGCACGCAGGGCAGCCGTGGCAAGACTGTCGAGGAAAGTAGGGAAGAGGAGCATGTGCGCAGCTGAGGAGCAGACCACCCCCCACGACGACAACCTCCCGCATACAGCAAGTATGCTGAGAGCCAGACCTGTTGTTAACCGCTGTATGTATGAGTATCTATCGCATTCGTAGGCCACACCCACGACCAGCGATGGCACGGGGCGTCGTATACATGCAGGTCATGTTGGCGCGAGCTGAAGCTGGGCTGCTGGGACAGGCTTCGTATGGTTATGTATGTGCGTGCGCCCTTGCCTGGACGGACGGGGCATCGTTATGGATTTCAAGGTTTCGCGGTAACGTGCGGCGGGTGGCGGACATCGTACATCTAGGTGAGATGTTGTAGGGAGGCAGGTAATCTGCGTGAGTGGGACCACGTCAGTCTTCTGGCTATCTCTGGGCGACGACTCGGCCGACTGACCTCTGTGGCTGTGGACCCTGGGGTCATGCGGCTGGAGTAACGCGAGGTCAGCATGGCGTGAGGGGCAGACGTTGTCAGATGCAACGTCAGTGAGCGCCGCAGTGCCCGTGGCCGCTCAGAATACATCCCTCTACATGATCTGCGGGGCGGGCGGGAGGGAAAAGAAAGACGAAAGGAAGGTCCGTTGCCAAGGGAAGGTTGTGTAGCTTAGAGAAGCATGGCAGCCGCGGCGCCCGCAATAACAACGATGCCGACCTCGGCGCGGCCGGCGCCGCTGGTGGGCGTGGTAGCGGGCGCGACCGAGGGCGAGGGGCCGGTGCTGGAGCCGACGGGGAGGGAGCGCGAGACCGAGTTGACCGAGGCGCTAAGGCCCGAGCTCGAGGCGGCGGGCACCGAGGCGATGGGGTTCGAGGCAATGGGGGCCGAGACGGAGGGCGCGACGGCGGTCGAGGCGCCCGGGCTGGGGGTCCACTCGGGGGCTCTGGTGGGACCGGCCTCGGTCGACGGCTTCTCGGTCATCGCCGAGGGGACGACGGTGTGCGACGAGGGGATGGCACCGGGCTCGCCGGCCTCGCCGGCGCCGCCCGAGGGGGGGGAGGGGGAGGCCGAGGCATCGTCCGACTCGGAGGGGGAAGGCGACCTGGGGTCAGTGGGGGAGGCAGGCGACCCGAGGAAGGTGGCTGACTCACTGCTGGGCGAGGGCCGGGATGGCGAGGACTGGTGTGAGCTGAGGGGAGATGCGTGACAGCTTACGAGCGAGAAGAGCGAGAACGCGCATAGTGTAGTTGGTGGTGTTGACGAGATAAGAGAGAGAGAGAGAGAGAGAGAGAGGGAGAGTAGAAGAGAGAGAGGAGAGAGAGAGATGAAGAGAAGAGAGATGAAGAGACGACAAGAAGTGTGGAAGCAAGGCAAGTCATCCGTCGTCCCGCGTCCAGGCCCTCCAGCCTCCCCTCCAGCTCCCACGCGACTTGGGCCGATCACACGCGTCAGTCTAGCTGTCTGATGGGGCATGTCGTGTGGTGGAGTGGATTCTCACGCGTTTCATGCCCAGAGGCTGGAACATGTCACTCTAGGATCACCCTGCCTCGAGGCACGAAACAAAAGCTAAACAAGGCACTAGACTTCCCTTGGCAACCCCATTACGTTTCACACGCTGCAGTCAGCAGTCAGTCTGCTCTGTACTCGTGCCATGCTTGTCATTACCTCTACTCTCTTGATCTACTCTACCTCTATTACCATGTAAACGCCTCCTCAAAGTACTCGAGCCGCCCCGCATCCACCTGCCCAAGCCAGCTCCCGTACGCGTCCGCCACCGCCGCCCGCAGGTCGTCCATCATCTGCCCTGGGCCGCAAGCGAGGACCGCGAGGCGGCTAGTGCTGTCGGCGCGGAGGGCGTCGACCTGCGCCTCGAGCAGCTCGCGGATGGGCGGCCGGCCGCGCGTGAGCACGACCTCGCGCCGGTGCGTGTCGCCCACGGCCGCGGGGTCGACCGCAGCGTACCCCGTGTCGAGGGGGACGTCGAGGTTGGCGAGGAACGCGCGCGCGGCCACCGGCTCCTCCTGCGTGAGGTAGAGGTCGAGGGAGGCGTGCTGCGTGCGCTCAGGGGAGAGCTCGTGCGCGAGCACGTCGGCGGCGTACGCGGCGTTGCGCACCGTCCAGACGATGCTAATGGTGCGCTTCTTGGCGGGTGCGCGGGACAGCGCAAAGACGTAGGGAATGATCGCGGCGATGCCGCTCCCGCCTGCGAGGAGCAGGACGTGCTCGAACGCGTCGAGGTCGCAGCGGTGCCCGTACGGGCCCTCGAGGAGGACACGGAGGCGAGCGGAGCCGGGGCTGGCGACGAGCGCGTCCGTCTCGGACTCGGTGTCGGCCTTGAGCGCGGACACGGCCTCGATGCGGCGACGCAGCCGCCGCGTCCAGCCCTCCATGGGTGCGATGAGGAAGTGGAGCGTGGTGCCGCCGCTCGGCGCCTTCTCCCAGCTGGCGAGGGTGAACGGGTGGTTCTCCCACGGCGAGAGGCTGTGCGGCGAGTACAGGAAGTAGTAGTCTCCGGGCGCGGGCTGGATTGGTACGCTCGTGTCGACGCGCAGGCGCATGAGGCCGGGGTTGATGGCCGTGATGGCGCCGACGGCGTTACGCTGCCCCACCGTCTTGAAAGAGAGCACGACGATACGGATGAGGCGCAGCCCGCGGTCAAACACCCAGATGCCCATGCACAGCCAGACCCATGGGTCGTAGCCGAACATGTCGGTGTGGATGCAGAGGAGCGCGAGAGTGGCCACGCTGAGGAGGATGTGCAGGATCAAGAAGATCTCGTACGAATACTGCCGCAGGGGGAGGACCGAGAGCGGGATGAGCGAGCCCATCGCAATCATCGAGCACACCCCGCTCCACCAGTAGCGCTCGGTCATGAAGAACCAGAACATGCCGTAACGCAGCCAGATGTAGCAGCACGAGTGGATGAGGGCCTGCACCACGGCAACGCGTGCGGTCCACCGGTGGAAGAGGTTGAGGCTCTGGAAGCTCCAACCCGTGAGCCAGATGACAACGTCGTTGCGGCCGGCCAGCAGCCACAACAGCACCATGTTGTAGAAGCTCATGATGCCGGTGCGGTCGCCGAGGTAACGCCCGAGCTGGAGCGACTTTGCCCCGGGCCAGAACATGTTGTTCTCGAACAGCTCGTAGCCGTAGCACGTCATACCGACGTTGAGCGCGACGTAGATGGCGATCTGGCGTTAGCGCAACGCGACGGTGAAACGCGGGAGACTTGGTGAGTCACGAGGGGTTGTACAGCACAGCCCTGAGCGGTTCCCGCAACCCAACTCGTGCAAGCACTCACCATGATCGCCTGCAGACGCGTCGGGATCGAGAGGATGCCCCACGGCTGCACGTGGCGGTATCCCACCATGGCGGGCGTCCCGATGTAGCGGCGGTACCAGGTGTACGCGCGCGGCCAGGGGGCGAGGACGTTGCCTGTCCAGGTCACGGCGCCGCGCTTGGCGGCGTGCGCGAGCAGGCGGTTGCCCATGCCGATGAGGGTCATGCCCGCCAGCAGCGCATACATGCACATGCCAAAGGCGTTGTGGAGGCGGAGCTGCCGCGCAAACGCCGAGTCGGTGTGGTACCCGTCGTCAAAGTTCTGCTGCGCAATGAGGATGGTGGAGGGCACGACGCTGCCCTTGGCCACCAGGCAGTCGAGGACAGGCGGGTCCGGCGGGACGCTGGCGAGCACGTCCTCGAACACGGGGAGTGGCGTGCCTGGCGCGCCGAGATCGCGGAACGAGCCGAAGCGCTCCCACCCCCACTCGATCTGCTGCGGGGTGCAGTAGGCGTCCATGCACGCCACGAGGGAGGTCATGTATGACGGGGAGGCGATTTTGGCGCCCCACGTCGCTGGGCCCGGGATGTCGGCGAAGCGGATGAAGCCGAGGGGGAGCTGGCAGGCGGAGAAGCAGGCGCCGTGCTCGCCGACGAGGTTGGCCGCGGCGGGCGCCGCGAGCGCCAGGAGGGCGAGGGGGAGCATCGCGCGGGCGGAGCGCGGGGGTGGGTGGGTGGGTGAGGAAGAGGGGGGCGAGGAAGAGGAGGAGGCGGAGGTGGAGGAGGAGGAGGAGGAGGAGGGCGACGCGCGCGCCGAGCGAAGCCTCATCGTGCCATGGAGCAGTGTCAAGATGGAAAGCACAGATGGAGCGAAAAGAAGGAAGTGTCTCAACCTCGGTCGGGACGAGTGGTGGCCGTGCGGTGGGGTGAGTTTTATCAGATAGCTGATCGGCCGAAGCCAAGCCAAGCAGATTCGCCGAGCCGCCCGCCAATCACCGCCCTGCCCGCCTCCGCCATCAACCACGCTGCGTGCCATGCGTCCATGCTCCGAGCGCCGAGGGTGCGCCGAGTGCGCTGGGAAACGCCAGTGCAGCGTTCCGCGCGGTTGGACGAGGTCGCGGTCTGTTGACCGTGGTGGGTGGTTCCTGTTCGCCCGAAGTCTGGTTGGGTGTGGAGCCAATTCGGGCCGGGTGGACCGGTTCCAGTCGGGCGACACGCCCGAAGCACCGTGCCAGAGACCAGCTCGCCGAGGATGGCGCGAGTTCCGCAGCGGGCCCTGGGTACCAAGCCTTTGTCTGCCTGCACGGCACATTCCTCGGCGGGCCGCACCGCGGCATTACGCGCTGGCCGCCGCCGACTGGGCGAGGTTGCATAAGAGGGAGGGGAGGGGGTGGAGGGAGCAGAGGAGTGGAGAAGCAAGGTCTCCGGAGCTGGGTAGCACCAAAGAAGCGCTCCGTGCGATGCCGAGAGGTGTCGGACCACAGTCCGAACCTCTGGCCGAGTGTGCGTGCCAAAGATCAACACTCTGCACCCTCTGCTCCTCTCCCACGGGATACCAAGAACGCATTACCGGAGCCCAATGCATATGCACACTCTAGTCTCTATTAAAACCTGACATTACACCTCCTCCGCAGCATGGTGGTAGGGGGCAAACTCCCGGGCGCCCTGCTGGACGCGCATGCGCTCCTCGTCCGAGAGGTCGACCTCGTCGCGCTCGGCCAGGATCCTCCACTGGATCCAGTCGTCGTTCTTCGGGTGGCTGGGCCGCGTGATCGACGCGCCGGTCTTGACGCGCCCAAGCGCCGGCTTCTCGCTCATGCTGTAGCGGTACTCGCCCGCGGCCTCCTCCTCCTCGAGCTCGGCGCGGCGCGCGGCCGTGAGCTGCTTCATCGTGCGCTCGGCGTCGGCAGCGTACTTGCAGCGCGCGCGGATCGCCGCCCCGTACTTGTAGAAGATGAGGGGGAAGGGCACGCACACGAGCGCCAGGAAGCCGGGGATGGCCGCGGCCCAGTGCACGCCGAGGGCCTTGTACATCTTGGGGGTGAAGAGGGGGAAAGCGGCACCAAAGAGCGAACGGAGGACCGAGTTGGCGGCGAGCACACTCGCTGCGTAGATTGTGTACGAGTCGACGAGGTAGCCCATCGTTGAGAGGAAGATGAGGACCATGCCGAAGCCGAACGGGATGCCGAAGAGGATGGACGCGATCCAGTGGATGTTGGGTCCACACGTCGCGGCAAAGCCCGCCAGGCCAACGACGCACATGATGCCGGCGTAGAACGCGGGCGGGAGGCGCTCCTCGGGCGCAGGCGTGCCCTGCTGCTGGCTCGCCTTGACGTACTGCTTGTTCACCATGAGGAGAACGACGGTGATGGCGATGATGACGCCGCCGGCGATGCCGAGGAATGCGAGGCCCTGCTCGCCACCCGACCAGCCGCGCATCTGCTGGAAGATGATGGGGTACGCGGCAAAGTTGAGGTAAAGGGTGCCGTAGATGATGGCGATGTAGATGGAAAGGATGAGCACGATGGGCTCGAGGAGGAAGCGCCAGGGGCGGAGGAGCGCGGCTCTAAAGAGGGGGCCGACTTCGAGAGGCTTCTGCGCGTCGCCGCGATAGCGGTAGACCTTGCCGGTCGCCTTGGAGAGCGTCTCGGCACGCTGGCGAAGAAGGGTAGGGGCATACGTCTCAGGCGTGTAGAGGGTGAGGATGATGAAGACAACGCCGCACAGTCTGCCGTCAGCCACGCCCCCGCATTGACTCACATTGCCAGGAAGCCCATGACCCACTTCCATCCCGCGGCGTCACCAATGTAGCCACCCGAGATGGGGCCGAGAGCGGGGCCAAGGAACGGAGCGGCGGAGAAGAGGGCCATGCCGACGCCGCGCTGCTCGGCGGTGAGGAGGTCGGACACGGTACCGCCGGCGTTGGTGAGCGGCGACGAGCCGAAGAAACCCGAGAGAGCGCGGAACACGAGGATGGCCGCGGGGTTGGGCGCAGCGATGGTAACGGCCAACCACAGCGTGAGGAAGAAGCACGAGACGAGGTAGACTATCCGGCGGCCAAAGACCTCTGACGTCGGTGCCCACAGCAGAGGCCCAAACGCAAAGCCCAGAACGAAGAGGGCTGGAGTCAGCAATGAATGACATGGAGCGGGGAGGAGCGCCACGGGGCGCCACCGGGGACGGGAAGCTGCGCAGCGGATGGTCACAGGGGCAGCCGCTCTTGCATGATTGGCAGGCCCAGGCGTCCCGCGGCTCGCGTTGCTTGTCAATTGGGAGTACTCACAGACACCGCCCACCCAGAGCTCGGAGCTGCCGCCAAACTCGGCCATAAGCGACTGGACACCGCCAGCATACCCGGACGACGCGAGGGTCACGGCGAGGGTGAGGAGCGAGGTCAGGAGGACCTGTGCCCACTTGTACGCGGCGGGAAAGTTCTGCGGGTCCTCTGCATCGTCGCGCAGCCAGTCGACGACGTATGGGTCCGACTCGGTGCCCGAGCCCTTGTAGTGGTGGTCGAGGATGTCCTCAAACGACGTGACGTAGCGGCGCCACGGACGGTGGGGGAGCGTGTAGCTGTCGAGGGGGAGCTCGGTGGGGAGGCGCGTGCGAGCAGTCTCCATCGCACTGACGGTGGGCGAGCCCGAGAGAGAGCTCGACATGCTCGCAGAGGTCGCAGATGAAGAGTTAAAGAGTGTGAGGGGGAAGAGAATGGGGGGAGGATGAATGAGAAGAAGAGACAAGTGACAAGACGGGAGAGAGAGCGGGAAGTGTGATGGTTTTGGCGAGGAGAGTAACGTTCAGTGGCGGCCGGATGTACCGGCCTCGGCCTCGGCGACGGAGGTGAGGCTGGGGAGGCTCTGGAGTGGCTGGGACCTGTCGGAGGAGGGCCTTAGTCGGTGGGCGGGGCTGTCGGGTGGGCTCGATAACTCTAAGTGCGGCCGGTCGGCGCCCGTGATATACTCCCGGTGGGGCCCGGAATAGCAGCGCTCACTCCACGGTGGGTGCTGTGGGGCGCCCTTGAGCGCCATGCACTCGGCCTCGGCGAACCTTTGGAATGCGCCGCCATGCATCCAGCAGTCGCGAGGACGACATGTGGAGGCACACTGGTGTCCGGGTCCGAGGATTTGATCTTATCGCGCCATGATCGCCATGGACACGTGTTTCAAACACCCGAGGGGGCCGACCGGCGCCCATCCCACGCCATCAGCACCTCGGCCTAGCTCCCGTCGCGGAGGTTGGTGGGAGCGTCGCCGAGGCGGATGGCCTCAAAACGCGCCGCACACCCCGGGCCAGTGGGCGACTGGGCCAAGAACCCCACCTGCCACTCACTCCCCTCGATGCGGAAGATGCGCACAAAGTCCCACCACTTGCCGTCGCGCGAGGCGTGGAACACAAACGTGCCCTCGCCGACGCGGCTGAGGCGCAGCCACATGGTCTCGTCCTCGCCCCGCGGGAGGGTGTAGGCGTTTGCGTCGTCGCTCGTGCCGCCGTTGTTGATGACGCTCACGGGGCCGACCTCGCCAGTCGGCGCGCGCTCGAAACACAGCTTGGCCCAGTGCTTGTCGTCGCGCCACACCATGAGGACGGGCGCGTCGAATGACGTACGTGCGCCGCTGACGCTCACGCGCGCTGTGAGGCTAAAGGTTTTCGGGGCGGCGAAGCCGAGCGGACACGCGTTGAGGACAGGCGGGGAACCGAGCGGGTCGACTACCCAGTCCGTCGAGGCGTACGCGAGCAAGACGAGGACGCCGGCGTCGGCGTACGCCCGCCCGGGGCGGAATCCCCACTCGAGCGGCGGGAGGCCCGGGACGTTGACGGGGGGAGCGATCGGCGAGGCCATGGTGAGCGTGGGTGAGGTGGATGGAGAGGAATGGAGAGCGAGGACCGTGAAGGCTGGAAGGAATGCGTCGTCGAGGTGAGAAGCGGCGACGTCGGCCCAGACTGAATTTAACAGTATTAACAGCCGGTCCGCCGGCCTGCTCTTCGGCATCCAGCTTTCCGCACTCCCCGCTGCTCCGCCTGCCTGCGCTTTACACAACTTGCATCTCTAGTGCCGTACGGCCTATATCTTCTGAACCTTTTGCGACATGCATTCCTACTGCTTGGCAAGGACCTCGATCCCCTCGGCGTTGACGGGCACGCCAGTCGCCCAGGTGAACTTGGCGCGGTCGTGGAGCGCGTCACGGATCCCGCCACGGACACTGGCCCTGCTGGGACCGACCTGGACCTCGGAGCCGACGATGCCCTCAAGCCCCTTGTTGGCCTCGATCGCCTCGGCGAGCTTGTCGAACGCGTCACTGCGCTCGTCGCGGAAGTGACGGGAGGGGAACACCTCGATGGCGGCGGACACCACGAGCGCCGAGTTGGCGGGGGACACGCGGCCGCACTGGGGTCAGCCGGACACGTCGGGGAGGGGCTATTGGCCAGGACGAGGTGATAGGTCGGGGAGAGGTGTCAGGGTGGGTGGGGAGAGACGACACTCACCGACATCACCTTCGTCTGCAGCTTGTGCGTCTTGTCGAAGTGCGCCTTGTCGGCCGCCGCGATGTGAGCCTGCACGATACCAAGAGCCTATCGTCAGCGCAGGTCGCAGCCATCGCCCACCTCCTGTGCCTCCTTCTCGTCCTTGCCGGCGGGGTCGAAGAGGGTGATGCGGTCCTCGACGTAGCTGACGTGGACGAGGCCCCAACGGTCCTGGAACGCGATGGGGAAGAAGAGCTGGCTGTCGGTGTACGAGACCTGCGGGGTTAGCTGGAGAACTGGAAGTGGGCATAAGAGGGCAACAGGCGCGCCCTGGCTACGGACGCCCCGCAACGTGTCAGTAGCATGGGCTCAGCACTCACGTCACGCTGTCCGGCCACGCTCAGCGCCTCGCTCCAGTTGAGGCTGAGGTCGCCCTTGCCGTCGCCCTTGCGTGCGAGCCAGTCGTAGAAGCAGGAGGGGAGGTACGTGTCGTACCGGAGGTCGGGGTTGCCCTCGCCCTTGACGCCGGCGGCGTACTGGGTGAGCCAGGCGTCGAGGGCGGTCGCGGCCGCCTGTCTGTCGGCGCCGCCAAAGTCGTTAAAGTCGCCGAGCTTGGCAGGGAGGGTGCGGCGGCGGCGCGTCGCCTCGGGATAGTCGTTTTCGAGGGCTGCGTCGAGGGGGGCAATGTCGTCGCCGGTGAAGAGGGTCTCGTAGCGCGCCCGGAGGTTGTCCTGATGTCAGAGGGTTGGAGGAGGGGACTCACGGGCACGGGGGGGAGGACCTCGCGGATGAGAGTCGCTGCGTCGTCTGCCATGGTGGGGAGTGAGTGTATCTGAGATAGAGAGTGAGAGAGAGAGCGTTGTTGATGCACAGCAAGGAAAGAGGTGGGAACAGAGAGGTCTCCGGGTACTACAGCATGCCGTGCAATTGATGTGACGTCGCGCCACGCGCCTCCTTTGCCCATCTGTTAATCTACAGCATGCGGTGGGACCTGGAGGCGTGTGAGGCGTCGCACTCTCTTGACGCCTCCTCTATTGTTCGACACCTGGCCGCAGCCCTTCGCGCCCCCCACCCGCAGCCCATGAGCCATGCAAACAACATGCTCACACCACCATCATGCGATAGCAGCGCTTGCCATGTTTAGAGCTGCCGGCGCTGCAAACTCCAGAGCCATCCACGTTCAATGGTTCCGGAACCATGACGTCAAAGGTCGGCACCGAGATAACATTTCGTTGCACCTGCTGCCCTGCTCAGGTCCGACACAGTCCGCTGCATGCACCGCAGCGGGGCATCTCGACGACTTCAACTCTGCTGCATATGGATATCAACTCTCATCGATCCCGTCTACCCGCACCAGCTGGTGCACCCAAACTGCCCACCCGTCCTCTAGAGAGGCTCAAAGGTGGGGGTGAACATGAGGCCGCTCATGGGGTCGGGCTTCTGGCGCAGACCCTTGTCGACGATGATGTTCTCGCCGTTGACACCGGCGGCCATGTTGGACGCGAGGAACACGGCAGTCTGCGCAATGTACTCGGGGGGTGCGACAGCCGACATGGCCTCGGGGTTCTGGCCGGCAGCCTTGGCGCGCTCCATCATCGCGCCCACGGCCTGTTGGGACGCGGAGGCCATGTTGTTCTGCCCGATCGGGGTCGCGGTGGGGCCGGGACCGACGCCGTTGACGCGGATGCCGGTGTTGGCCATGCCGAGGTTGGTGGCCGCTGCGCGGATGAGGCCGACGGCCGCGTGCTTCGAGACGGTGTAGGCGGGTGCGCCCATGCCGCCGAAGGTGGCCGCAAGCGAGGTCTGCGTCAGCTAGAGTTCCAGTAGTAGCGCACAGTGACGATGATGCTGCCGCCGGGGTGGGGCTTGTCCTCGCTCGTGTTCATCATGCCGCGCGCGGCCCACTGCACCGAGTTGAAGGCGCCGACGACGTTGACGTCGAGCATGCGCGTGAGCGCCTCGGGGGTAGTGGTGTTGAGCACCTCAAAGTCGACGATGCCGGCGTTGGCGAACTGGTGTTAGTTAGTGGTGGGGAGGGCAGCGAGAAGCTGCGACACTCACGAACCAGTCCAGGCGGCCGTGCTCCGCAATCACCTTGCGCACGAGCTCCTCGACCTGGTCAGCCTTGGTGATGTCGGTCTTGACGCCGACGATCTCGCTCTCGTAGCCCTCCTGGGTGACACCGTCCGCGACGGCCTGGAGGTTGCGGTCGACGACGTCGGACGCGTAGATGGCCTTGGCGCCCGCGGCGGCGAAGCAGCGCACCGCGGCCGCACCGATGCCCGAGCCAGCGCCTGGGGTTAGTTCGAGACCTAGAGATGACACACCGGTGATGACGCCGACGGTACCGGCGAGGAGGGAGGTCTTGACGAGAGGGACGGCCTGCATTGTGCGACGATGAGTGTTTGGGAAGAAGAGAAGCAACGATGGGCTCTGGCGTCGCTTATGAACCTTGGGAGGTGGACGAGGACGCCACGTACGGGTGCCCCGCACTGATACCCTGTCGGCCGCCGGCATGTCACCTGCCCGCCCAACCGTCCACTCCCAGCCAATGCCGCGGCCACTTTCCCCGCATGCACCATGCGGTCGCGTGTGGCCTCGGCTGGGCCGCTGGGTAGCCTGACTGGGCGAAGAGGAGCGTGCGGGTGCGATATGGGGTGCAAGCGCTAACGAGATGGGATGCGTTGGAATGGACCGAGGCAGAGGAGATGATGCGGATAAGATAGGGGCGGCCACCACGGAAGTGTCGCCGATCATCCCGATCACAAACATGGGGCCTGGGACCTCATCTCATCATCTCCTCCGCACCGACCAACGGCCCCCGGTCGCCCCCTGACGCACAGTATGCGGAAAGAGGTGTAGAATATGCGCCGAGAGACACAACCTCCATCGCGCATGCTCGCCCGGCCGACCCAACCCCGGTCAGCTCGTCGGCTCGCTTCAGCTTCTGGTGAGTCACACTGCAACTCAGCATCAGCACCGCAAGGATACACGAGCGCCGCATGGCGACGAAACGCGTGTGATCGGACCAGCCTACCAACCCTCTCAATTGAACTACACATGACATTGAAGATCTACGAGGCACTACGTCTACCCAATGTACCACTTTGCTATCGAGCGCACTGAAGCGGTCTTGCGGCCCAGGTAAGAATCATAAGTCGCACCCCGGGCAACCTTGTCGTCGATCTCTACTATGGCCGCAAGCTCGACCTCAGCTCCACGGTGGCGTGCAAGGAGATCCGTTGCCACGCTCGCACTCCACCACTGACCATCGTAGTCAAGCGGGATTCGCTCGTCGTCAATCCTCAGGACGAGTGGGAAAGCGCCGCCTTTGCTCTTTGGATCATAGTGCGCACACACCCAAGACACGGCAAAGACCAGTGTGCTGGGTCCATCGAGCTCGAGCTCGATGTCGCGCAGGTGGGGTTTGATATCGGACGGGTCCAAGTTCTCCTCGTCTCCAAACCCGTACCACTCTGGGAGGAACTGGCCGTCGTGTGGGCCTTCGTTGAACTCGTGCCAAAGGTTCTCGGAGGAGGGCATGAGACGCTGCCACATTTCGTCGATCGGATAGTGGGAACGGTGGAACTGGTGGGGGTGCATTGTGAACCAACGCGGCCTAAATTGTTTGATGAAGGCCCCGTCGTCGTCAACACTACCCGCGCCCCAGGTGGCATCGATGAATTGGACAAACCCGTCGTCGCGAATGAAAGCATTCCAGGCGTGATCGGGAGTGGAGGGCTCGAACACCCGGATCTTGGCTCCGGAAGCCGGCGGCGGCTTATCGGCGGACAAGTTGACCTGGCCAGTTATGTACCAGCTTTCGAGGCCGGCGTGGTTGGCGATGGCCTTGAACGCCTTTGCATACCCGGCGCATTTTGCGACTCCTGTCCGGAAGAGACCTTCGGCACTCCAGCAGTCATCGTGCTTGCCATATGTGATGTTGTGGTGCAGCCACGTGAAGATTGCGCGCGCTTTGTCCGTCTTGGAAGGCAACTTGTCACAAAGCCTCGCCGCCAGCCATGCGGCCGGATCCTTGTAGGGCGGGATACTTTCGCGCCGATTGCTCCGTCCTTTGTGGTCTGCCGCTGTGAAGTCCCGACACATGAGGCAGTTACGGCCGACCGGGGTGGAGCGAGTGGGCGTGGGGCGAGTGGGCGCGGAGCGAGTGGGCGTGGGGAGCGTAGGCATGGGGAGGGTAGGCGTGGGGAGCGTAGGCGTGGGAGTGAGGCCTTGGTAGGTGGGGTGTGTGGGGACGAGAGCGGAAGGTGGGTTCTGGCCATGGCCATAGATGTCCCGAGGGTTGTTGTACCTCGTATGCGATCTCCCATCCGCGTTGCGTACGTCTGGGTGGGTCAGATCAGTGTAGCGAACACGTCGGGTAGACTGCTCCGCCCGCCACTCACAGGACCGTGAGTATTCAGTGGGGTCCCCGGAAATTCGAGTGTACGAGCCGTCCTCCTCTTCTATGTCTGGGTCGATAAGCTAGGGTCTGAACAGGTTGAGTAACGACAGCTGGGGAGAATGCCACACTTGCCACTTACAGTAGTACTGCCGACTGTTAAACATGCTGTCGGGGTAGAAGTGGGTTGAGAGATGGTGTTGTCTCTGACGTCGCCTTTATGAGGTCGAGAATGTCCAACTGCAGCGCCCGTGGTGAGCTGTGCGGGTGACCAAGCGTGGGAAGTATGAGTCGCTGAGGCCCCCGAAGCAAGCAAAGGCTTCATGCAGGAGTCAGTGCGACGCTAGAGTACAACAGGTGCAGCAGTGCGGGTAGAGCGTCCGTGAGGGTCAGTTTTGCCAACCCGTTGGTCGCATCTCCGCTTCAAGGGCACGTGCACAGCCCTCGGCTTCCACCTTGCCGACTTCACCCTCCTCAGACCTGATTACTCGGCCACCACACCCTCGCAGTCCGCTGGGGCTGCACAGTCTCCCCACCCCGCTAAAGCTCACTTCTGACAGGTTGCACGGCCGGCTTCTTCGGTCGGCCCGGCCGCAGCCTCACGGTCAGCTTCACTCAGACTGAGTGCATGCTCCCCAGCAGACGGGTGTGTCCCAAGCGCGGTGTGATCCATGGCCATCCACACGTTGCCCCCTGCCTTGGAGGCGCGCTTCGGCCTCAGTGCAGTACCTTGGAGTGTACTTGTGCTTTTCGCCTCGGGGTGTTGGCGCCCAGTCCTGGGGCCTGAATGGTGGCAAAATTTGAAGTGGGCACCAGGTTGCCATCCGTGCGCACACACTCCTCCTTCTTTCGTCACACCGGCCATGATCCCCGAAGCTGCCTCTAGCCGGAGGAGTGGCCGTTGAGGAGATCGTCTGCACTTGATGTGGCCACTTACGGGATGCCCACATCCGCAGCGTTTCACATGCACAGTACCTGCGATTGGCGACAGTAAACTGTACCTGCATTCCATGGCCTAAGCCCGAATTATAGGCTGCATCCACGCCAATCGTCAAACGAATCCTAGCAACGACGAGCTACAAGGTGCTAGCAGGCAATGTGCCACTGGGCAATTGTGATACCGGTCCAGGATTGGTACTTCCACGCACCGTGGGGGCCACTGTGGGGGGCACTGTCGGGGCCACTGTCGGCGGAACTGCGGGCGGCACCGCGAGCGTCTTCGCCATCGACCTTTGTCAAGGCCGACAGTGAGACTTTCGTTCCGCGGTTGCGCACAAGAATCTCAGTTGGTACGTGTGTGCCCCACCACATCCCATCGTAGTCGAGCGCGATACGCTCGTCGCCAATGGACAGAGCAAGAGGGAGCGCACCACCTTGAACTCTTGGATCGAAGTGGTCGCAGACCCAAGACACCCCAAAGTACAAAGTCTGCGGGGATGGGCGCGACAGAGTGATGTCACGCATGCTAGGCTGTAAACTCTTCTCGGACAAGTTCTCCTCGTGTCCAGCGCGGAACCACAAGGGGAGGTATTCACCACGGTGCGGGCCGTCCTTGAACTCTTCCCAGGAAAGAGTGCTGTCAGCACCCCGGCCTCGAAATTGCTCCATCTCCGCGTGGTGAGAAAGGTTGAAGTCGGAAGGGGTCATCGAGAACCAATGCGGCCGGAAGTCTTTTTTGAAGCCCCCCCCGCCTGTCTCGTAGCCGGCGCCCCAGCAGGCATCCACCATTTGCAGAACGCCTTCATCGGTGACGAAAGCATTCCACTCGTGATTCGGATAGGTAATCCTCGTCCCGAGAGACGCTGCTCGGTGGTCAAGGGCAGACCCCTTTGTCTGGCCGCCGACTACATAGCTTTCAACACCCGCACAATCGGCGATAGCCTTAAAGGCAGCGGCGTATCCGGAGCTGACCGCAACACCGGTACCGAAGGCCCCGGTGGCAGTGTGTTCCTCGCTGTGTCTGCCGTACGCCACGTTGTGGTGCAGCCACGAGAAGATTGCACGCGCTTTGTCGTCCTTGGAAGCGTAGATGGCGCACAGTTTCTCCGCAAGCCACTCGGCCGGATTGTCGTGGCGCGGGATGCTTACGCGCCTGATGGTAGATGCGTGGTGGTCGACAACTCGGAAGTCCCGGCAACGAAGACAGTCCTCGTGGACGGGGGTGGGGCATGTGAGAGCCCGACCGGAGGGAGGAAAGGAGTGAGGATAGCTGGTAGGATAGGCGGCACGATATGAGGGAAGATGGGAGGGAGGACGGGAGGGACCATGGGAGGAAGCATAGGGGGATGGAAAGGTGGGAGGCGAGAATGTAGGAAACGCCGGGCGCATGGAACTCGGGGCAATGGTATGGTCAAGTGGCGTGTGGGTACGGGCAAATGGGGAGTAGTCCATTGCCTGTAACGTCCCCTCGTCCTGGGGCACATCTGCGTTGGTCAGCTATTCCCCCATCGGGCCTGAGTAACCGCAACCGGGGAGACTGTTCCACCTGCCACTCACAGCTCAGAATGTCTTCAGTGGGATCGCCGAATACAGGAATGTCGATTCCGTTCCTGCGCAAGACTGGGCTGGTCAGCTGCAGTCCGAGCAGGGGTCGGAGTGATGGAACTTTCGCGATATCGATCCACCCTCCACTTACAATACAGCAGCTGCCTGGAGTCAGACATGTCGTCAGGTTAGGGTGGATGGACTTCATTGTGGCCACTGTCGTGGTCTTTATACGGCCCAGGCCACTGAAAGGCATTGTGGGTGTAGAGAGTGCATGTGCCCAAGCGTGAGAAAGCCCAAGCGTGAGAAACACGAGGTGTTGAGGCCCTCAAGCAAGTAAAGGGTTCATCGCATCGGCAAACAGGAGTCAGTGCGAGCTGCGAGCCCACCTTTTACCGAGCGCTTGGTCGCATCTCCGCTTCTAAAGGGTGTGCACAGCCCTCTATTTCCACGTTGCTGATCTCACGCTTTTCAGACGGGTAGAAACCGGCGCAAACACCCGCCTGAGTGGTCAGTTAGGGGCACGTCTTGTGCCTACGAACGCCAGAAGCTAGGACGCCTCTGAGAGGAGCGTGCAAGCGGCGCATTGGTGGCAGGCCGACGGGCCGGTTCTTCCAACACGGACGAGGGCGACTATGACCGTCTCTGAAGCGTCTGAGGCAAACCTCGCCGGGGAGCCGGGTGGCCGGTGGGTGTCCGGGCAGCTGGAATGTTCATGAAATATCAACTATCAACAGAGCTTGCCAAGTCCTTGCGTAGTCGGCGCAGGCGCTCCCCACGCTCCTCGGCAATTTGCTTCCACATTGGGATGTCGTTGAGATCTCTCTCGAGCGTGCACACGCGGCCCTCAAGGTCACGGTTCTCTCTGACAAGATTGTTGTGCGACTCCAGCACTGCATGGAAGGGGTCGATGGACTCCTTCGCCTTCTTCTGAAGGTTGACGCCATCGACTGCTTCCGCACCGACACCAAGTGAGACTCACTGTGAGCCGTGATAATCTCCAGGGCAGTGCGTGCTACGCGCTATCATGCTACTGCACTCTCATTTTACAATCGTGCCTACAATAGTTTCCGCCAAAACGAGCACCAAAGCTCGTCACTGAGGCTCGAAGGGCCGCAAGCTCCTGCTGAGCCTTGTCTCGCTCCCCACGCATCGTCTCTAGCTGTTGGGCGTGGTCGAGCGCCTGGGCGTGGAGGGTCTCCTTGTCCTTCTCTAGCTTGATGCTCTTGTCGCCCTCCTCCTTCAGGAGGGCCAGGAGGGTCAGGTGGCCTTTGAACGCCGCCTGCTGAGAGGTGAGGCCAGCAGGACGTTCGCCAAGTGAAGGCGAGTGACGGGGAGGCATGGTGGATGGAGTGAGTGGATTGACGGTGTGAACAGACCAACAGAGGTGACGAGCACAAAGTGGGGCACGGTGGGGCGGCGGGGGCAGAGAAGGTCGCGTCCGTGCGCGCACACACTCACCCACGACTCGGCGAGTCCGAGCGACCACCGAGGCTCCAGTCCTCGTCTACACTCTGGAGCGTGCGCATGTGGATTCCAGGTGATCATGGATACCTCATGCTCATGCTTGGAGTGATAGTTGGAACCTTGGAATGTCGTGCACAGAACTCTAAAGCACAAGCGCACGTTGCAGCAGCAGGGTCCTTGCCACTCGCCCGCCCAGTCCGCATTAAGCTGTTTACCAGATTACAAAGCCGATTACCCCGCTTGCAATTTGATTAGAAATTGGTGATCGTCTGTTAGCTGCTGGCCTACTCACGCCAGTCAGCATTCTGCTTACAACTATACTACAGGTACATGTCCTTGCATGTCGCTTGTATACACCAGGTCTACTTGACACTCCCATCATTGCTGCTGTCTATTCTACATGCGTCTACTGCCTCACCTTCCTCCATCGAAACACAGCTGGCGAACGCGCCGATCCGGCGACTCGGGATTGGCACACAGTGAGCAGACGAGGTCATACCTGTGCACATGGTGCACACAGCAGTCAGTCAACCGATCAGTCTCCTAACCATCAGCAGGCTCCAGCTTGGGCCAGATGGCGTATGCATGCCCCAAGCCTACTCATCCTCCTCACCCGCGGGCATCTCTCCGGGGCGCCTTGGCCCGGCCCCCGACGAGCCGCGGAAGCCCATGGACCGCGCGGGCGGTGGGCGCATGCCGGGCACGTCGACCTTGGTTGTCACCTCGGTCGTCTTCACGACGTCGCCCTCGAGGTCGTACAGCGCCTGCAGAGCGGCGAGGTGGGGTGGGAGACGGGGAGCCGCGCCAGTCGTGGAGGCGGTGTCGGTGGGAGCGGCATCGGTTGCCGGGATGGCGTCGGTCGTGGGGACGGCGTCGGTTGAAGAAGCGGCCTCGATGTCGGCATCGTCAACCGCCTGTGGCTCGGGGATATCGGCCGTCGAAGCGGAGATGGGTTCCCACGCCTTGAGGTCGGGCGCGGCGGGCTCTTCCTCGGTCCACTCCTCCGGAGCCGGCTCCGTGTCTCCCGCCGTGGAGGGGGCAGGGGCAGGCTCGAACACTGCGTCCTCGACGCCATCGATGGAGACGAAGAACTCGCTCTCCGGATCGAACAGCACGTCCTCGGTGCCGGCCGCCATGCCCAGCTTGAAGCCATCTAGCGCAGGGTCCTCCTCCTCGATCTCGCTCGCGTCGGGCATACTGGCGGCCTTGGCCCCATTGGTCTCCGCCGAACGGCTCGACTTCTCTCCCCACCACGCGTCACGGTCGGAGGCGCTGGTGGCTCCGCGGCCGTGTTCGAATGCAGCCTTCATGCTCGCGAACTGCGCACTCTGCGCGCTGTTCGCGCTGTCAGCGCTCTCCTCAATCTCCACGTGCTCTGTGCTCTCCGCGATCTCCTCGAGCATCGCCCTTTCCGCCACCGCATCGGCTTCCGGGTGCGCCTCGAAGCCCGACGTGAGGTTCTCGAGTGCCGTGTACATGGCGTTCGGGACCCATCTTGCCGACTCGATGAGCTTGGTCATCTCGTTCGGGGTGACTGGGACCATGCGAACCGTCTCGTCGATGTACCGGATGACGTGCTTGGTGTCATACTCCTCGTCGGTCGACGGTATCGTGAAGCCAACCCGCTGCTGCTGAGGCGGCGCCCGGCCCTTGACAGAGCCGAGCACGTCCTGCAGGATGGTGGGAGGGCGGGCAGGCACACCATCAGCGGAGGCAACGCGCTCTTGGGCAGCCTTGAACATCGCGACGAGCAAGTCGAGTCCCTTGCCGAACGGAACGTTCAGTGGTAGAATGCGGCCAAGAGTCGGGCCTGAGCACATGTCCCAGGGGCACGCCAGCTCCGGCTCCTCGTCGGCGAGGGACACTTGGAGGGTTGGTCGGTTTAGGAGGTGCTCCAACGTTACACCGGGCCTGCACAGGAGCGGTTGGTCGTAGGACTCCGTCGCGTCCCCGAGGTCCGTCGCGACTAGCCCGCCGCCGAGGACGTAGAAGCGCGCGAACGACCCGCCCACCACAGACACGGCATGCACCGCCCCGCATGCCTCGTGGGCAATGAGGAGCTGGGTGACCGCCCGCACGACGGTTGCCCGGATGCGTCCAGCAAGGTAATTGCGCCATCGGTCGTGCACGCGGGAGGGGGTCGACTCGTCGACGAGACGCGCAAGGCCTACTGGCTTGTGTCAGCTCGATGCTCATGAGTAAACCCACCACACCGTCGAGGTACTTGGGAAGATTCAGCCTGGCGAGACTGGCAGAGGCTGCTTCCAGCTCTGTACGCGAGAGGAGCCGCGCAGCTTGGACATCAAACCCGGCTTCAGTCACGAGGATGTTGGGCACCCCCTCAATGGTCATGATACCATCGATCACAAGCGCGTCTTGGCCTGTGGATCCGCCGGGCTTGGCCCAGCCTCGATTCGACATGCCGACCGCCAGCGTAACGTTGCTGATGTCGGGGCGGTCGCGCTTCGCCGATGGATGCCATCCTGTGGCCACATGATTCCACGCACGGGACATGAACGTGTCACCAGCGGGAGAGCACCCTCTTCCACCGATGTTGCCGAGGGAGAACGGCTTGACGCTGATCCCTTCTGGGCTAACGTGCCGCAGCTTCTCCTCGTCTTGGCTTGTGAGCGGGTTCCAGACCTTCTCGCCGAGCAGTGGGCTGAGAGAGCGAGCCAGACATAGAAATAGCCCTGCGCCTTGCGACCCAATTCCACGGAGCTGGGCGCCTAGGACTGACTCGGCGGATGTGTCACGAATCGCCGATTCGCGTGGCAACTGCCATGGGGCGTTTGGCAAGGCGACTGGCCCAAGGCGCTTCGAGTGCGAGGGAGTGCGAGGAGGGGAAGCCGCATTCTGCCTTTGCCGGGACTCGAGATAGCGTTGGAGGACGGGATAGTTGCGTGGTTTTGGTGGTGGTGGTGGTGGCATGGAGAGGGGAGAAGAGGGAGAGTGGAATGTGAAGAGTCAAGAGTCAACAGTCGAACGACGAACGAGTGGTCAATCCGGTCAGAGCCGAAACTCCTCTCTCACCCGGGTGCATGTCTCCGGTCAAACCCTCGCTCTCCAATCACATCCCTCCAATCCATCCTACATGCTATCGACGGATCGCGAGCACCTTGAGCAAGCGGATACGCTTCTCCTTGCGCTCCACGCGAGCCGCAAGCGCGTCTACCTGCCGGTTCAGGTGCTCGATCTGCTCCTTGCTGTCTGCGTACCGCCGGTGCAGCTCCTCGTAGTAGACCTGGAGGCGAGTGTACTCGCGCTCGCGGCGCAGGAGGCGTGAGAGGAGGTCCTCGTCGGTGAGTTGGGCGGGGTCGTCGTCGTTGTCAAAGGTGGGAGGTGTCTCGGGCTCCTGGGCGTGGGCATACCCGTACTCGTGCTCGGGGGTGTACTCGTACTCTTCGGCGAGCTCCTCGACGTCGTGGTACCTGTACTCGTCGCCCGCGTCCGAGTACGCGAGGGCCGCGCGCAGGGGGCTCGGGGTAATGAGGGTGTTGTCGGATGCGGTGTGCGAGTTGGATGGTCTGATGTCAGCGGCGTTGCAGGGCCCGCTTACCCGGCCTGGGGCGTTGCGGTCACGGTGCTCTGCGGAGTGGGGATGGGGGAGTCCGCCTTCGGCCGATGCGAGCGCTTGCGCTTCTTGTTGAAGTGAACGGAGAAAGGGAGTGCGGGCATGGTGTCGCGGGAGAGGCGGGAATGGTAAGAGTGGAGATGGTTGTGGACAATGTTTTGGTGTGATGTGTTGTGTTGATCCCTCCAGTGTGTTGTCTGACAAAGGACAAGTCTGTGCCACCACCACCCACTCCAACTGCGTACTTCCTGCGGCCCCTGTTGTTGTTGTTCATCCCACGCCACGCCCCCATTAACCCCATTCAAGGTCTGTGCAACGTGCAAAACATCACATCTCTCCCATTCTATCTCTCATCTCACCTCATCGCACTCCCACCCCGACCCGCCCTCGTAAATGCATGCACCTGTACCTACGGCGGCGCCCGCTCCTTGCCCTTGCCCTTGCCAAGCAGCCCGAGCCCCATGATCCCCAGCCCTCGCCGCTTTCTGGCTCGCTCGTCAGGCTCCATGCTCACGCACAGGGCACACCCCACCCCCACAGAGACAGGGAACAGGCGCGTGTCCCTCGTGTGGGGCAGCTCGACCAGCTCCGACACTTGCGGTGCGCAAAGCGTCACCTCGCGCTTGCCGTCAGGTGCACCCCGCAGGGTATGCCGAGGACTGCTGGAGGACAACGGTTGCGAGTCGCGAGATGGCGGGCGCGACGCGCTCGTACGCGTCGAGGACGGAGTGAGCGGCGTCCACCCCGCTGACGGGCTGCTGGGGCTGGCTGACGGAACGCCGAAGGCCCACGCGTGCACCTCGCCCGTATGCGTGCGCGCTGCACCCTGGTACCCCTCCGCCGTGGGTTGCAGCGACAGTTCGATGAACGGGGCACCTTCTCCGCCGCTGTGGACGGGGTGCACGCGGACACCGGCCCGTTGGAGATCAACGACATAGGCTGAGGGCTGCTCCCACGCCACCTCTTCGTCGTCGGAGGAGACGCGGAACAGCCCGACGAGATGCCCGCGACAGACGACCTTGACAGTCTCGGGCCGGTCGACGACGCATAGCTACCTGTCAGCTCATCGGCATGCCATCCACCCACCATCTCCCACTCCAAGTCCTTGGTGCACACCCACACCTCCCCATCCTCCTTGAGGGCGACCACGACGCTGCCAACGTCAAAGTCCAGCACGTGCCGCGCGTGTCTCTTTGGCCCCCTTGCAGAGCCGCCTCCGATCTTGGTTGTTGCTGTCACCCAGCGCGCCCAGTGTATCCCTTCTTCTGCTTTGTCGACGGCCATAAAGGATGGGTGGACATCTGCATCAGATGCTGGAAGTCGTGACAGGTACGAGTCGTCGCCAGCCGCATACGCTGCGGAGCCAACGTCCCAAGCTGCAACCCCACCGTTCGCTGTGCGGGCAGCGCGCAGATCGCGGTCGGGCTTGCCGGTACGCACCTCGCGTGCACCCACAAGTGCACGGGACGTGTGTATCCGCTGATATTAGCGTGGCTGGTACCGGATGACTAACCTGGTGAGGCGTAATGTCCACGACAGTGTCGACGTCGCGGCGTATGTGCGCGCCGTCGCTGGCCCCCACGAGGCGCCAGCGGATCGCGCGGTCGCACGGCTGCCCGCCCCAGTGGTACTCGTGCGTGCGGTGCGTCTCGCTCCACATCTCAATCTTGCCCGTGAGTACGTACCCGAGTGTCGTCATTGTCCGCGGTGTGCAGCTACACCCGTCGTCGCCGTGCCGAACATGCGTGATATTCTGGTTGTCGAGCGAGAACTTCTTCATCGCGGTGGGGGGCGCAAGGTCGAGTGTCAAGTCGCGCGCACGCCGCCCCTGCTTACCGCCGCCCTCGGCGCACCAGAGGACGAGGCGCTTCTGCGCGCTGTACTGGGGCGGAGACGCGGGCGGCGCTGGCCGCGCGCTGGTGCTCGGGCCCGCATTTGGGGGCGACACCGGCGAGCGCGGCGCATTCTGTGTGTATGGTGGAGGCGCACCGTTCTCCATGAGTGATGGTCAAGAAGAGCAAAGGTCGAGTGGATCACCATGGCGCTGTGCTAGTGTACGTCTAACATGACAGACCCCGTCGTTGTTGCTTGCTGCTCATGCTGCACAGAGAGAGACTCCTTTCAGGGGTGGGCGGGAGGTGTGAGTGTGGGTGGCGTTCATCTGTCCCGGATAAGCTCTAACCCATGGTTCTCTTTTCGCTCGCCTTTGCGCTGCTGGCCCGCACCGAGGCAGTCATGGCGCCCTCCCCGTCGCCCCGCGGCACGGACGGTGTGTGCATGGCGTCAAGAGGTCCTGCCTCTCCAGGCGTCAAGGACGGTCACCCATTCCGTAGCTAGCACTGCAGGCACGTCGGCGATGAGCCTGGGAGGGAGCCAGGAACGGGTGCCTGCACCCATTATGAATGTCTCCTGCCATGCCTGCGAGCGATCCCAGCGACGGTATTGAAAGCTCTCGGCAGCTGACACAAAAGTGGGTCAAGTACTTGGCGGCCACGGCAGGGTGGTTGGTGAGGTGAGATACGTCTTAGATTACCGATCTGCTCATCAATGTCAGCATCCGCCGTTTCAGATGAGTCAAGACCCCGAAGAGGTCGATAAGAGTTGAGCAGATCATGCAAGGTGAATTGGGTGGTGCTTCTCTGCGATCCCCAAGCTGCCCATGCTTGGTTGGCCTGCTCATGCCTGCATGGCATGCAGCGCGCGAGATCCCTGTGGCTGGAGGCGCAAGGACAAGGACCCTCCTGGACGCCACCGTTTGCATCGATATGGCACACCTCATGAGCGGCAGAGGTGCCGATGTCAGGCAGACCGGCTCGTGTCGTGCCTGGGGGGGACCAGCGTCGAGCTTTGGCTTTCGTCGCAATCGACAGCGCGCGCGGGTGCACGGGTGAGGAGCAAGCAGGGGCACCAGGTGGGCCAGATGGGACCAGGTGGGGACGAGAACGTCCCGATCGAGAGGTTGGTAGCGCGGTGCCTGGCGGGATGAGGATCTCGAGGGACGTTGGGGCAGGGAGGAGAACACGGGGCGCTCGGGATCGGGGAGCGCCAGTGAATAGATGCAAGCACAGAGTGGGAAGCTGGAAGTGATCCAGCGACGTACAGATGATCCGAGGCACAAAGAGGTGTATGCATGGGTTCTGACATGATTCTCATCTTGATTGTACGGTGGATCGTGTGAGCAACAATGATGATTTGGGTGGCGGTGCCACTTTGCTCCGCAAAAAGTGGAGGTGGAGGTGGTCCACTGCGGTTGACTCAACCACCTTCCCTCCCCTCCCCCGTCCCTCTCTGCTGACCTTCCCGCTTTCTCTTCTCTCTCACCATCCATCATCCATCCACCCGTGCTCGCCATCCACAATGCTGTCAACGCCACCATTACCCTTCGCAGCATCTAGAGCGTCCCCATCCTGCCCATCCACCTCTACATCCACCGCAGCGTGCGCAGCCGAAGCGGACCGTCTCACGCGACGCCTCAAACGCGCCGATCGTCGTGCCTGCGGGCGAATCGCACCACATCTCACTTGCCCCACATCTACCCTCACCTCCATTCACTCTTCACTCTCACGCCGCGGCCGCGTGCATCCACCGTCGCTGGCTGCGAGCTTTGAGGGGCGCATCGCCGCTGTCGGCGAGCTCATGGCTTCCGACGTCTTCGTCCCATCCGCCTGGGACATCCTGACAGCGCGCACCCTCGCATCTCTACTCGCCGCGTACGAGGCCGGCGGCACGTACCTCGCGTGGATGGGTCTGGGATCTAGCATCGCGCGCGTGGTACTCCTCGACGCTGAGACAATCGCGCTCGAAGCCGACATCGCTTTCTTAACCGCCAACCCTCGCATCGTGCCCGCCGCCGAGTTTCTGTCCAAGACGGCTCCTCATCTCCCCGCCAACGAGACCCGCCTTATCGACTTCCTCCGGGCCGCGCTGTCGCTTATCGCGACTCCAGCGCTCCCTCCCCTTCCATCAGCCGTCGCCACCCGCCTTCTCTCCCCACCTCAACCCCCAGTCGCCATCCCAGCAACCATAGCTGCCCGTCGTCGTCCTCGCGCCCCAGGAACACCACCCCGCTACTCGCCCCCGCGCATGGCGATCGCCGACCTTAGCACGCCGCCCCGCTCGACATCGCCCCAAAAGCGCACGTCTCCCGGCGGGGGAAGTCCATCCAAGCGCCCCGCCATCGACGTCAACGCTTGGCGCGCCGGCAAGAGTGGCGCTGCGCTCTTCGACTACTATGGCGATTACAGTCGTGATGAGCGCTGCTGCTCGCCTACCGAGCTCGACACACCGCCCGCGTCCGAAGGCGCAGAGCGCGCCGAGCCGGCTGAGCTGAAGCCTGTGAAGTTGACCTTCAAGGGTGATGCCACGATACGCCCCGGGACGCTACGCCCTGGGACGTCAGCCTTACAGGCCGAGGAGACTGTGCGACCAGGGAGGTTAGCGCTGCAGGCCGAGGAAACGATTCGCCCCGGAACATTAGCCCTCCAGCCTGCATGGGAAGCTCCGCCGCTCGTGTCCGCGCCGACAATTCTCCCGGCGAGCCAGGGCAGTGACAACGCCGCCCTCCTCAAGTGCCTAAGCCTCCAGCCTGCAGTCGAGGATATCCCTCGGCGCAGCCTCGGTCCGCAGTCTCAGTCCCTCGCCCCCGCGCCGACCTCGGTCTTCGCAACGACTGGCTCGAGCGAGGGTGAGAGGCTGAGCACTGCCGGTAAGGAACTGGAGCTGGAGGACTACCTCGCGGTCCTTGCTGAGCGCAAGGTGCGCATCTTGCTGGTCTCGAGCGCCGAGATGGATGGCGCCGTCGAGGGCATCCGGGCCGCACACCCCTAGAATGCATCGCGCATCACTGCATCCACTTCTGCCACCAGCACACCAACATCGCGCCGCCAGTCGGCTTTATAGTCTGTTGTACACCCTTAGCATGGTCGAAGATTAAGGTTTACCCCCATCCTGCAGGCGCCGTGCTGGGATCTAGGTGCAGTGGAGCGAAGCTGAAAAGGACAAGCCCAAGCGCTGGATGTCGATCGAGACAATGGGAGGAGCCGACGGTGCTCGGACTTCCATTCAGATCCCGCCAAGCTTCAGACAACAAACAGTTGCATCAAACTAACAGATCCCAGAGCTTCATGTCCAGTACACTGTCCGTCCATTGTCCTGCTCCGTCCCCAGCCTACTCCTCAATCACCCACTGCTGGTTGCGGTAGTCCGCGTGGCCCGAGTCACGGCAGCTCCAGACCTGCACTCCCGCCCCGTGCTCAAACTTCCCATCCGTCACCTCGAGGCAGAACGCGTAGTCTGACGCGTGCACCTGCCCGTTGCTTTCGGGGTACCAGCGAATGCCAGCGGTGTTGCAGCCGTACAGCTCGGCCCTGTCGCCATCGCGCGCCGAGTAGGCGAGGTAGGGGCGGGTCTGTTCTGCCGTCAGTGCTGCCGGGGGGAGGCTGACTCAGGCCGGCGCCGAGACACCACATCTCGTCCTGTGCCCACTTGTAGGCGCTCTCGTCGCGCCGCCACCCGCCGGCGTCCTCGCACCCTGCGAGGGTGAGGGGCGCCGAGCCCGGCTCGCCGGACTGCTGGAGGCAGAGCTCGGGGGCGGCCTGCGGGCGGATTGTGAGCGCGAGGGCGGGGGTGAGGAGGAGCAGGGTGGCAAGCATCGTGAGTGATACGAGTGAGGGCCCATGGCAGTTTCAGCAACGGGGCATATAGCGCCAGAGGCCATTGCAAGGTGCTGCGATGATGCTGTCGAGTGGAGAGGGTGGTGTTGACGAGCCCGATCAGGCAGTCGGTGAGGGTCATGTGCTGCGCATGGCAAGGGTATCTGGCGGCGCACTACAGTTCTACTGCTCCGAGTAAGCTGCCTTGGCTTGTCGTGCCTCGCAACCGTTTCGCTTCCGCTGCATGTCGCCGACCATGACTGCCTTGGCGGGGGGAACATCTGTCAGTTCCCCTTCTTCCACTCAGGTCTGGGGGATGCAGCCAGTGTGACGATGGCGAAAGGAGGGGTGAGGAGTGACGACTGAGCGACAGAGCGACAGAGCGACAGAGGAGGTAGCAGCAAGGTGGATATATCCGGCTTCGGGGGTATATCCAGGGTGAAGTTCAGGTGAGTGGGCGGTCATGATGTCATGATTCTGGCCAGGCCCAGACCATCCGTCCCACTCCTTCCAGCCATCACTGCCCCACTCCAGTTTTAGATTAAGGCACTCTGTATTAACCCCTCTAATCTACTTTTCTAATGCAGCAATCCAGATGCGATGAACGGTGTATGCCTCTCGTCTACTTGTCTACAATCTACTTGGCCCGCTTGCCCTCAAACGCTGTGGCAGCCTCGTCGATGATGTCGGCCGTCTCCTCGGGCATGCTGAGCATGGGTGAGTGGCTCGCCTCGAGCTCGCGCACTGTCACGTCGGCACTGGCGGCCATGCCAATGATCATCTGCTGCATCGCCGGGGGCAGGCCGTGGTCCTGCTTCGTGACGATGTAGTAGTTGGGCGCCTCGGTCCACGAGCCGTACGCGTGTTCGCCGCCCTCCGCGAGCGCCTTGAGGCTCTGTTTGCCGAGCTTGCTCGCCCACATCTTGCCCTCCTCCGCCGGGAGGTCGTGGAAGAACATGTCGACAGGGTCGACGAGCAGCTCGGCGAACCCCGTCTCCTTGTTCGCCTTCCACTGCGGCGGGGGGACGCCGCCCGTCGGGTCCAGGAAGCACATGCCCGTCATGGTGAACCCCGAGGCCATGAGCACAAAGCCGACGACCTTGCCGCCCGACGAGGTCGGCTCCGGAGACCCCACGGTGAGGCCCTTGCTGCCCGAGTGGGCAGGGAGGCCGCCGTACGAGTGCGCCGCGACGACGACGTCGCGCCCCGCGCTCGTCTCGGCCTCGATGGCAGTGCGCACCGCCGTGATGTCGTCCAGGAACGTCGCGTCGGGCGAGTTGCTCGTGCTGCTCGGCAGCGCGACGACGACGGCCTTGTACCCCCGCGACTCGAGCGCGGCGACGAGCTTGTCAAACGTCGCGACCGGGTACCAGCACCCGGGCACGAGGACAATCGTGGGCTTGGACATGTTGTGGTTGATTGCTGATGTGAACTGGCGAGGATGTTGTCACCTCCATGCTAGGGGGCCAGATTTATACTCCGTGGCTGTTCCGGGCATGGCCGCTGCACGGTCCGGATCGGCCAGATCATGATGTCAGCCTGATCTGCATCTACCCGGGTTGTCACGATGTGTCACTGGAATGCCACCGCGCTTGGATGTGCCTCAGATTGAGCCTGGAAGAGACCGGCCCGGCCCGAGGCACTGCGGCCTATCCCGCAAGTCACGTGCATGGTAGTCACCTCGTCCGTTCTCTGCCGGTCAGATAACTGCTGAACATGCAGCGGGATGAGGCTCTTCCCCGTGTCGGGGCGGTGCATGTGGAATGCTCACGCTCAGGATGGATCTGCACAGCCGCGGTCGGAGGCACTGTGCGGGTGCTCGTCATGTGCTGCGGATTGGCTCGGGGCAGCGGGGATGGGGCATGGCCACTGCCGCAGTGGGACCAGATCGCCCAAGAACAATTAAGGCACTCACTGGCCGCACCAGCGCTCTGCGGTCACGCAGCGAGCCAGAGACCAAGTCACATTTCCAGTCCAATGTCCTATCACTGTCCATTCAGAGTCTTTGGCGCGCGCGGCCTACCAGTGGATCACCCACTGCTGGTTGCGGAAGTCGGGGTGGCACGCGTCGTGGCAGCCCCAGATCTGCACAATGTTCTCGGGCTGGAAGCGCCCGTCCGTCACGTCGAGGCAGAACCCTGGGTCAGTCCGCTCGGGGGCGTGCTCACAAGGGTTCTCGCCGCGGATCTGCTCGGTGCCCCAGTCGCGGTGCCAGGTGGTGCCGGGCTCGGCGCAGTTGTAGGACTCAGCGTAGGCGCCGTTGCTCGGCGCGTAGCCGTACGTGTGGCTGCGGGCTGGGGTCAGCTTGCACTGCAGGGGACGTGCTGAGGCCAGCGCCGAGGCAGGTGTTGCCCATGCGGAACTTGTTCGCGTCCTGGGTCCAGGTGTTGTTCGCCACACAGTCGCGGAGGAGGAGAGCCGAGTACTGGCTGCCACCGGCGAACTGGCTCGTCAGGCAGAGGTGCTGCGCCGACTTGGGGCGGATGGTGAGGGCCAGGGCCGAGGTGGCGAGGACGAGGACGCTGAGCATGGTGGGTTGGGGTGTAAAAGAGGATGCGGGGAGTTGAAGGAGATGCTCGGCGAGCACATTCATATGGCACCACGATTCCACACAACGTCCGCCTGGCTCTGTTCCGCCGGAGGAAGGTTAAGAACCTCGGCATGCCCGATGCAGTGGAGCGCGGGGCGGCGCCGCGGAATGCACTCGTCGATTAACGCTGTGCACGTGCGTGTTCTTTCTGCGTGACGGGCACGGGTCAGCTGGTCATGTGCTGCGCAGCAGCGGAGGAGAACGGGATTGTACCGTTAACATGCTAATGTTCATTACAGTTGAATATAAACGCTCTATGTGTAACCAATGTTCTCTAGTAGTCTATCCGCAAGATCCCTCCGCTTGCGCGCTCCGCCCTAGTTCTTGACGCGGCGGAAGATGTTGCGCACCAGCCCGTCCGAGCTGACCTCCTGCTGGCGCACGAGGGTGTACCGCCCGACGCGGGGGAGGACGTGGGCCCAGAGGAGCCAGTAGATGAAGCCGATGCCGAAGACGGCCCAGCCGGCGACGGCGTGGGTCCAGTACGGCATGGTGGTGTACGGCTCACCGCCGGCCGGGGGCGGGGTGAGGGGCACGATGAAGAGGAAGACGTTGGCGGCGCCAAAGAACGCGGCGGCAGCGACGGCGGCCCACCCGGGCTTCTTCCAGTCGGCGTAGGGGCGGAACTGAAGGTAGACGATGCCGAAGGCGATGATCGAGTTGATGACCGACAGCGGGTACGAGATGGTGTTGATGACAAAGTTGTAGGCGTCTCCGGGGGGCAGCGCGAAGATGGTGATCAAGCAGATCGCCCAGTGGAGGCCCAGACCGGCGAGGGGCGCGCCGAAGGGCTTGTTGGACGCCCAGAACTTGGAGAAGGGGAGGATGCCCTCGCGACCGAGCTCCTGGTTGACGCGACCCTGCGAGAAGATCACCGAGAGGACGTTGCCGAGGGCGCTGAGCGCGACGAACACATCGAGCGCGCGCGCAGCACGGCGGCCGTACACGTTGGTGAAGAGGAGCGAGGCGACCAGGGTGCCGCTCTCGGTGATCTCCTCCTTGGTCGCGGCCGCAAAGTAGGCAATGTTGGCGAGGATGTAGAGCACGGTGATGAGGCCGATGGCGAGGGGACCGGCGATACGGATCGTGCGCTTGGGGTTCTTGACCTCAGAGAGAGCTGCGCGTCAGCTGGGAACTAAACGATTGTAGAAGAACAGTGAAACTCGAGTCCAACTCCGGGGTGGCAGAAGAACCACTATACCCGGACCTTCCAACACTTCCTACACCTTCCCAACAGCTTCCCCGAGCTTCCCACCACATCCCAGATGCTCCAGAGAGCACAGAAAACGCACCATAGCCCAAATTCGAATAACCAACGTACGACCAGATGACGTTGTACAGCGACAGGCAGAACGAGCTGGCGCTCGCGGTGGTGCCCTCGAAGGCGTTGGTGAAGTTGTGGGGCTTGGGGACCTGCAGGTGGCCGCCGAGCGCGACGAATCCGGTGATAATGATGACAAGGAGAATGAGAATCTTGAGCACGCCGAGGACGTTCTGCAGGTACAGGCCCCAGCGGACGCGGGTGCCGTGGAGCAGGAAGCAGAAGGTGATGGCGGCGAAGCCGATCAGGCGGCGGGTCCACTGGCCCGGGGAGTCCTGGTTGGCAGCGCGGAGAATGTACTCGCCGAAGACGATCGAGTTGCCCGAGGCCCAGCCGAGGAGCACACCGTTGGCCGCGAAGGCGGACGTCGCGAGGAACTTGGGCTTGCGGAGGAGGTACTCGAGGTAGTTCTTCTCGCCACCGTTGCGGGGGATGGCCGTACCCCAGACGATGTAGACCCACATGCCGGCGGACGCGATGACGGCGCCAATGATCCACATCATCAGGCTCATGCCGACACTGCCGCTCAGGGCGAGGATGGTGGAGGGGGTAGCGAAGACACTGATGTCAGCCGTTGTTGCCGAGGATAACTCACCCAGTGCCGATCATGCGGTTGAAGATGATGAACACCGCGGAGATGACGCCAATCTGGCGACGACCAGGGATGTCCTCGGAGTGGAGGCTCTCGTTGTCCTTGTCAGAGCCAGAGGGCGACCCGACGACCGTCGAGCCGTAGTATGGGTTCTCGTTCGTGTCCTTGCCCATGGTGAGTGAGTGTGAGGGGAGAGTGGGTTCAGCACACGACCTCATGCATCTTTTGTACACCTGGTCAGCGCGACTCGTTCGTCGCCGGCGGCAGCGATGGCGAGCTGGGGCGCAGAAAATGACACCACAGACAGGCACACCACGCCAAGCTCAGTCGTGCCCATGGCGTGATCGGGGCAGTCACCGCCTGCCCCACGCGCAGATATCCGAGCTCGCAATCGCCCGCAGCCATCTTGCCGCCCGCCCACAGGCCCCCCGGGCGCTCGCGCCTCGTCGGCCTGGGCCTAGTGGGGCTTCAGAAAAGCGCCGAACGCGCCGCATTCCGTCGTTTCCGAGCGCGCGATAAAATTATGGCGAGCGAAAAGCCCGTCGCAGGCACCTCGGATGCAGGCACGGCCAGATCGCCACCTTATGGCCGTGCGTTTCTGCCCATTCTCCTGTCTCACGTGGGGCACGTGAGCGGCTCCCAAACGCCTTGGAGTGCAAAGTCGCCGGCGGACGAGCTTGACGAGAGCAGGGAGGTCGGGGATGTGTCGGGCGTGCAGGCTGTCGTGGGTCGCCGGCCGGAGCCTGCCGCCGGGTGAGGGAGATGGTTGGTCGTGTGCCCGACCATCACATGGTCCGAGAGGCGAGACGCGGCGCACGTCGCGCTGGCGGGGCATGGGCCGAGCAGGACCGACGCGTCGATGGCGCGATGCGGTGTCTGCCAGGCTGTGGGTGGGGTGGAATGTGATGTGAGGCGTTGAGAGATGTGAGAGAGTGGACAGGAAAAATGTTGCGTGCTGAGATTACCGCGTGGTTCGAGGCACGCCAACAGGATCGACAGGGCATTCAGTCGCCCAGGGTGGCATCAGCTTCGGCTTCGGTGGGCATCGTGTCGAGCCTTGCTGTCGTGCGTGTTGGCATCCTGGTGCGTCGTGATGCATCGCGTAAGAGAGTGGTCCGAACCGAAGCGCGTGACTATACATTCCGCGCCGCACGAGACGCACGTTTGGCTCGCGCCCATCCCTTTTGCCCCCTCCATCACTTACACACACGCCGCTCGCGTCACCTCAACTCCATGACTCTCGTCGTGAGCTCCAGCAGCCCACTGCCTCCCTCACTCTCCCCATCAATCGCCTGTCCCGACCTACGGCACTCTACGCCCTCAATCCCCACGCCACACGCGTGACTCGTCTGGAGATCTACGCCATAACTGTTCGAGAGGGCTATGCGCTGCGATGCCGCGTCCGTCATCAGGGAGGGGGGCGATGGCGAGCTCCAGGCCCCGTGGCCTACGTCGTGAGTAATGAGTGGATTCGCCAGGTGTAGGTGTGCGAGCGTCAGCTGTACCACCAAAACAGGTTGGTTTGGGGCGAGCAGCTTGAGTGAGTGAGACGAGCAGGTGAACTACGCTTGTCTCTTGTAGCATCGGCCCAGGAGAGGCAGCGATATGCTTCACCACCCCTGCGCCTCGTGAATGCAGACTGCAACTGCCGCCGGTTATCATGGCCGGGGCGAACTAGTGCATAGCCGGGGGCGCCTCCAGAGCACGACTGCATTCCTACTCCTGGTGAGTGCTTCGGGTGAGTTGGCTTGTGATCTGCCTTGGCGAGCTGGGCAAACCTCAAGTGACCGTGTTTCACGGAACGCGAGCCGTGTTTGGAATGACCGCTCGCCACTCATAACAAGGATTGCGCCTCACGCATCGACCTCATCGTCGGGCAGTCGCGTCCGCGGCTAATCGGGCGCGACGGAGATGGGCGGGCTGAGATCGCCCTGCACGCTGTGGACGTTGACGTGCGACAAGACAGAAGCGTGTACTAGGGGCTGGCGTCGGCCAGGCCCCAGCAGGTGTGCCAGGTTTGGCTTGGCATGCCGCGCAGTCCCACGGTGAGCCATTGGGATGCATGGCACACAACTATGACGGGGCGGGGAGGCTTGGTAAATAGGTTTGGTTGGAGCAGGGTGAGGGGGGGCACGTTGACACGGCCCCGCGCTTCGAAACGCCAAGAGCTCCGCTGTTCAGTGGCGGCGGCGACGTCGTGTCCGTGGAGCCGTCCTAGGGGTGGAGCACGGTCGCCAGGCCAGGGGGAGGGGGTAGTGTCGCATCAGCCGCACTGGTACTCACCAGGCAGTCAGGAGTCGCCGGTCAGCTGGTGCGGCTCGCAAATTTGGCGGCGTAGGTGGCGCCGAGCCTCGGCGCCGGGTGTGTGCCTGCGCCCAAGAGTCCCCGCTAGAAGCCAAGCTCGGTGAGCGTAGTGCCCACCACGACCCCGCGCCCAATCCCGCAGCGTCAGTGGCGCCGAGCCTCGCGCGCAGCCTCGCGCGTCGGCGCGGCGTGGGACCTGGCGCGTCGGACGGGAGTGGATGGTGCGAAAAAGTCGCAGGCACATGGCAGCCAAGGTCTGAGCGCCGACGCCGAGCCTCGGCATGCGTCAGCGCAGGCGCGTCACGCCAAGGGGAGCGCGCAGCTGGGCTGGGCGCTGTGCGGTCACCGCTGCTTCACCCGGCGGTAGCGCGGAATGGGGTGAGGTGATGGCGAGGGGAGGCGCGGGAGGAGAGGGGGCACGGAGAGGAGCGAGTCAAAGGAGGCCAGGCACGGCGTGGTCTTGGCATTCTCAACCCCTGCCGCGCCGGGCAACTGGCCTCTTTGGAGCCACCACTCCTGGTGCCGCCCAGCTGGCTTGGGTGAGGCTTGGGATCTCTCGGCGCAGCGGGTCAACGGGTCGAGCAATGAAGCAAGTGGACGTCGCGTTAAATGATGTAGCACTCAACCACGAGTCGCGGGTGTGCAGAGAGGAGTACGCTAGTGCTAGCTGCGGGGTTAGCGGGGCTGCGGGCAATCCACGTGGTCGACGCCAAGTGCTGCGCATAGCTTTTCGGCGCTCTCCTCAATTTGGCTCTGATCAGATTAGCCAGGACAGTTAGCACAGGGACGGAGCGCTGAAATGAAACTGGAAAATGAAAGGGTCTCCCTCACGTCATCTGCCTGCCTCACAAGCCCAGAGACTGACCTTCGCTAGAGAGCAGGATGGCAAGAGAGCAAAGGGGTGAGGCGGGTGCCTGGCGCCGATGAGCCTCGCAATGCTCCCAATGAGGAAGTTGGCGGCGGAGGCATCCCCTGCCACTTCTTTAATTGTTCCAGGCCAATTGGCCAAGCATGCCTGTCTGACTCCTGCCACCGCCACAGAGAGTTTGCTCCCACATCAGGCAAAGCCGGCAGGACGAGGCAGGCCCAAAGCTCTGGTGATGTCGCCATGCGACGGCCCGCACGGCCTGGCGGACCGCCCAGGCCCAGAGCATGCCGTGCCCTCCTGACCTTTCTATCAGGGTGGAGGCGTGCGACTCACTCTCCTGGGCCTAGCGGGACGCGGCCTCCCTTGCTACAGAATGTCGCACCGCTTTGCAGCCAGCATTCTGTGATTCGGGCTGTATCATACACTCACTCTTCCTGGTCGCTGGTCATTATCGCCTCGCTGGTCACTGCTCGCTGCGGAATAGGATAGATCGACTGAACGACGATGAGCATGCTGTCGCCCCAACCCCGGTCCGCGCCCACATCGCCCCTTGCCCGCGATGGCTCGTTTGCATTCACCCCGTTCCCAGCGGACCGAAGGGCGGGACAGTCCCACCACAAGAGGACACGGACAGTGCAGGTGTCGGCGTGGGGAGAACTGAGCTGGTGCGTATTGGTGAAGGCGAGGGCAGCATCGGAGCAGCGCAGCGCATCACATCGCCGCCGCCGGCTCTGGTGGAGGTGGTCGGGGAATCGAGAGGTTGCCCGAGTGCGAAGCGGAGGCGGTGCCCGAGTGCGGCGGAACCGACGTCCAGACCCATGCTAACGACCAGGACGCAAGAGATGTCCGATCCCCGCTCGAGACCACCACGCCCCCCTCCCGCCGGTGCTCACCGGCCAGCATCGTGAGTTGCAGCGATGTGATGCTCCACAGCCCCACTCACCGAGAAGAGTTACACTTGCCCCGATCTCCGAGGAACACAAAGAGCAGCGAGGCACAGTACCGCCATCACCTCCCCTCCGCCCCCCACCCCTCCATGCACCATACACGCCCTCGAGCCTCGGGCCGCGGCGCCTCCCGCCGGTCGAGGCGCTCGACAGCTCACTAGACTTTAGTCTCGGCCGGCGACGAGAGCGCCCAGCCTACGTTCCCACATCGATCCCACCACCCATATCCACACCTCGATACCCCGAGGGCCGGTGTTCTGAGACGCCGAGCCCGCGGACGCCCTCGCCGCCAGTCACGCCCGAGACGCCCGACATTGAAACACGCCGCGTTCGCGACAACATGGACGATCTGAATCGCAAGTTTGCCAAGGAGCTTTGTATGTAACTGCAAAGGGGGCCTTGCTACGCCATGCATTCCCCATTGGTGATACAGAATAATGCTTTTGTCTAGTGGTGGTGAGCGGCGTCGCCGAACATCTTGGGCTGCGGGTTAGAGGAGCAGGAGTCTGGTTACTCACGGGGATGTTGCGCTCCCACTTCGTGCCGTCGGGGAAGAGGGGTGCTGGGTGTTAAACTGTTTCCGGGAGATTGCTGAGCGCTGCAACTTACGCCGGTAGGGGTCGGGATGAGCGTCCTTGGCAAGACGGGCCTCGGCCTGCTCGAGGACGATGGCGAGGGCACGGGGGTCCGTGATGTTGCTGGATGTCAGCGGCTTCCAGGTGGAGGTGTCGGCGGAGGGAGTGGAGGGATGTGTGCACGCCGGAGCTGCCCGGTCTGCAGTTCTGGACACGACCGCTGCTGCTCTCGAGACAGGAGTAGCAACTACAGTCGTCTGCAGAACGATAGCGGCTCAGCCGACATCCGGGCGACTTGCGCATGATGTCGGGGAGAGGCAGCGACAAGCGCCCGCCTGGCCCCAAAGGAGCCACCTTACAGTTGCGCATGGTGCGCAATAGATGCAGCATCAGCGCGCAGCCGCACGCAGAACGGAGCTGCGACCCTCCGCAACAGCGTCGGGCGACATCCTCCAACTCTTCCTGCGCATGCCCACTTCCAACACGCACCGGTTGCGCTCGAACTCGGCGCGGATCTCGATGGCCTTCTGGCGCCAGAGGTCTCGCCGGATGTACCAGTTGAGCGAGTTGTTCAGGTAGCGCCGGTACAGCGACTTGACGTAGAGCCTGTTGTGACGCGCGGAGACGCGGAGGAGCAGACCGGGGAGCGCACGCGTTTCGTCGTCCGAGACAGCGGGAATGGCGCGATTAGAGGGCGGAGGAGGAAGAGAGGGAGGTGAGGCGGGCAAGGAGGGAGGGGTTAGGTGCGAGCGAGGGGGAGTAGAAGCGCGATGGATCGAGGTCATCGAGGATAGTGGTATCGGAGCGCGGTTCGGAATCGGGATCGCGGAGGCGTCGCGAGAGGGGGAAGGCGGGGTCAGCGTCACATTCGGTGGGGAGTGCGGATGAGCGTACCTGTGGGCGGCGGTGAATGCCTGAGGACCGGGGACGGAGGACATGGCTAGCTAGAGGGGTGACGATGGAGGTCGCGGAGCCGTTGAGGAAGCCCGGTCAAGCGTCGGGGCGGGGGTCCAGCCAGCAGCCAGCCAGCGACGGGGTGATCCTCAGCCAGACTGTACGGTGAGTCGGCGCAATCGGAGAATTCTTCTGTGGCGTGCCTCGAGCCACGGCAATCACATCAGCACAACCACAACCACCACTACCAACACTCATCAACCATGAACGATGCAACCACGTCTCAACATCATCCTCCAGCGGCGCTTCCTGCCTGAGAACGACGCATGAAGGAGGCGGAGACGCTCCTCTTGCGACTCATGCAACACGAGAAGCGACACAGACCTTCGCCTCCGGCCCGGAAGCTGCACCCTTCACGGAAGCACCACCCTCCAACTTCACCAGAGACAAGTCTGTTACTTCTCTCGCCGTCTTCATTGCTGCCTGAACGCCCTCTCGAGGACTTGTCAGTGATCAGCCAAGTGCTGCGCGCCATTCAATGGCTTCCGGCGCCACAGCCTCCAAGTCGGTCTCCTCCGCTAATTTGCTTCCGCGGCGCGTCACTCCCCGCGCGTCGAGTTTCAGGAACCAGCCACGTCAGAAAGTCAATGTTGTGACTCCACAGTGACTCTCAGCTCACTCCCATCATGAAGCTCCAGAAGCTGCTGCTCGGCGCGGCAGCGCTCGTCCTCCCCTTCGCTGCGGCGCAGGAGGGCGCTGCCGCGGAAGAGCACGAGACGTTCAACTACAGGGTGCGTCGAGTGCGGGTCGTCCATTAACAGCAGAGTGACATTGCGCGCCTGCGCTCGCTCGTGATCCACTCGCTGTACTCGCACAAGGACGTGTTCCTGCGCGAGCTGCTCTCAAACGCGAACGACGCGCTCGAGAAGCTCCGCCTCGAGAGCCTGACCAACCGCGGCGTCCTTAGCGCCGGCGAGCCCAACATCACCATCTCCGTCGAGACGGACGACGGCAAGACGGGGCGCCTGGTCGTGCGCGACACCGGTATTGGCATGAACCGGAGCGAGCTCGCCAAGAACCTCGGGACCATTGCGCGGTCGGGTACCAACGAGTTCCTCGCCAACGCCGAGCGCACCGGCCAGGCCGACACCAACTTCATCGGCCAGTTCGGTACGCGTTCTGGAAGATGAAGCGCTGACCCCAGGCCTCGGGTTCTACTCGTGCTTCCTCGTCTCGCCCACCGTCCAGGTCTCGTCTATCCCGCCCGTGTCGGAGAAGGACCCCGAGCCCGTGCAGTACACGTTCGTGTCGTCGGCCGAGGGCGACAAGTTCGAGGTGTTCCGTGACCCGCGCGGGAACACGCTCGGCCGCGGCACCGAAATCGTCCTGAACATTGGCGAGGAAGACAGCGAGTTCCTGTCGCCCACCAATCTCAAGGCCCTGATGTGAGTCAAACGCTGGGCGTGGCTGACAGCAGTGACAAGCACTCGACGTTCTCGACCACCTTCCCGATCTACGTCCGTGAGGCAGTTGCGAAGGCCAAGAGCGAGGTTGCGGAGGACGATGAGGACCGTGAGGACGCCGACGAGGCGGACAAGTGGGACTACTCGTGGACCAACGTCAACAACCAGCCGCCCATCTGGATGCGGTGAGCTTGTCATTGTCGCAAGTAGCTAACGCCAGCGAGCCAAGCCAGGTGCCCAAGGAGGACTACATCGAGTTCTACCGCGCCATCTCCAAGGACGCCAAGGCTGAGCCCCTGGGCTGGTCGCACTTCAAGGGCGACACGGCGTCGGGCATCGCCTACCGCTCCATCATGTACATTCCCGAGACGCTGCCCAAGGATTTCTGGACCAACATGAAGGCCGGAATCAACAACGTCCGCCTCTACGTTAAGCGTGTGTTCATCACAGACGAGCTCGGCAAGGAGTACATGCCCCGCTGGCTGAGCTTCCTCAAGGTCACCGTCGACGCTGACGACCTCCCGTGAGCTTTGTAACGCTTAGCCAGCTGACAACAGGCTCAACGTCAACCGCGAGACGCTGCAGAACCACCGCTTCCTCAAGCAGCTGCAGCGCATCCTGATCCGCAAGGCGATTGACCTGTTCACGCGCATCGCCGAGACCGAGCCCGAGCGCTACCAGAACATGACCAAGATGTTCGGCAACGCGCTGCGCATCGGCATGCTCGAGAGCCACAAGGACAAGGTCAAGATCGCCAAGCTCCTCCGCTTTGAGTCGACCGCGACCAACTACACCTCGCTCGAGGAGTACGTCGAGCGGCGCAAGGAGGGCCAGAAGCAGATCTACTACCTGTGCGGGACGGGCGAGACGACGTCGGACCTCGCGCGGTCGCCGTTCGTCGAGAAGCTCAAGGCGCGCGGGTACGAGGTGCTGCTCCTCAACCTGCCGTCCGACGAGCCGATGATGGGCGCGCTCGACACGTTCATGGGCATGCGCACGCAGGACGTCGCCAAGAAGGGCCTGATCTACGGTGACGAGGAGGAGGACGAAGCCGAGCGCCGCGAGCTCGCCGCCGCCGACAAGGCGTACCGCCCCCTCCTGGAGTGGTTCAAGAAGGAGTTCTCGCCGCGCGTCGCCGACGTCGTCCTCACCAACCGCCTCGTCACCTCGCCCTGCACCATCGTTGTCGACAACGCAGGGTGGAGCGCCAACATGGCCCGCATCATGGCGGCGCAGGCTGACGCCAACGACGACCCCAGGTACAACATCCTCAAGAACCTGCCGCGTGTCCTCGAGATCAACCCCAAGAGCCCGCTCATGGAGGGGCTCCTCAACCGCGTCCTCGAGCTGCCAGAGGCCGACGACGACAGCGAGACCGCCGAGGCGGCCGAGCTCCGCGAGCTCGCGCAGGTGCTCTTTGACACGACTCTCGTGCGCTCGGGTTTCAGCGTCGCCGACCCGGTGTCATACTTTGAGCGCGTCGAGGCTATGCTCCGCCGCGAGATCGGCGTGTCCCTCTCCGCCAAGGCGGACGAGACAGTTCGCCCCGCTCCGCCGAGGGCGGAGGCACCGCTCGAGGAGTCCGAGCCCGAGAAGCCTGAGGAGGACGAGGAGGAGGACATCTTCGCGCAGTTCTACACGGATGAGGACAAGGCGTCGTGGGCCAAGGAGGGCCAGGACTCGTGGGTCGACTTCCAGGACTGGAAGAAGACGCGC